>OZ026834.1:4005643-4112277 GCA_964023205.1 Lutraria lutraria
GTAATAATGATGAGTATTATAATGATGTTATTAGTAATGTTGACTGAACACATAAGTGACAGAGCTAATAGACGTACTAATTATCATTGAAATGATTGTGTTCTGGAATCGTTGTTATTGACTGAAACAGTCGTGTAATTAAAACCTAATACCGCAGCCTAATGCTTATTAATATGGTAAACCCGATGACGCAAAAGAAACACGTACTTATCACGACCTTAAACCATCACAGATATTGATACATGATACAATACCAACTATAACGACTTTAATAAGATGTCAATGGTTTTCTTGTTGTCAGCAACTACTTCGCTTCTAGAACACTTCGAATGCTTCTTTTCTGGAGCACCACGGAGAGTCATTTATGTGTTGATTTTTGGACACCACGTTTGACGTCATTAAATGTTGGAACAGATATGGTAGGCCTACTGTTGATGGATTTGAAATTCAACATTGATACTTGTTATTAACAATTTAATTATATTCCCCCTATAATTATTCTTAACAGATTCTTTTTTATAAAGACAAGGACACGTTGTCGCATGTTTGTTACAATTCTTAGAATCTGCGTAAACGCTTCTGACCATTTTTGGAACGGGTTTCCGTGATCTATGTTATAACTTTTTCTTGCTGACGAAACCAATTTTTTTTAAGATCTATCCAAATTTGAATTAAATTAGTTTATTATTAATATAAATAGAATTTTTTAAAGAGTTGCGATTTTATTCTGCTCAAATCATAATCAATGCTTAAAAATGGATGAAATGTTTGTGGATTAAAACATTCTTGAAAGACACCGTACTGAATATCATTTTGCTTCTAGTGTTGGGTGGTTTCGGGTACTGGAGCCAGGCAGATGAACAGATTAAAGCTTATCTTACTATCACTTCAGAATGATCAGGTGCAAAACGTTACTAACGACCATTTTTCTGCTGTCCCCTAACATTCGATCGGCTTCGGTCACTTTTGCAGATCTTTTCAAATGAACCATATTGCCAAACCTGTAAAGGAAAGCAACCCTTTGGGGGAATACTTAGTGTGGTCTTTATTGACAGGTGCTTTGTGGGGGCAGTTTGTTCTAAATGATCTATGATGGATTTTAAAAGAATGGCATTTATTAATAGGGTGGCCTGTTTTCGGCGTTGGCTGCTAACACATTTTTGACTATATAGTAAAAAGGATGTGACGATTCACAGACTATATTAAGCAAAAGCCTGGTATTTGTCGTAATGTCGTTACAAGGAAATAATTACGTAACAGTTGTACAAGACGGATTTCAACTCATTTCAGATAAAGGAAGCCTTTTCTGCTAATTCTGTATAAAAAAGAAATCTGATGCTATAAGGTTTTAATCCAAATAATTGAAATGAGTTTTTATGTCCTGAAAAAAATTATTGTTCAATATCGGTCTGAATAAAAAAAATGGCTCAAACAGGAAGAAATGGTTTTGTTCGTGATTCTTGTAATTCTTACAATCTCGATATCCAAATATAACGTGTATGTAGATTTTTCAGACTTTATAATGCGCTGTTAAATAGTTATTCTTATTTCTTAGACTATTCATGAAGTATGCAATAATAGTTCATGAAAATTCCTGTTTTCATGCCTTACCTTCGAATAGGTCGTTAGCCGCGGGTTTATGTTTCGGACAAGACACACGTTTTCTCTTGACATGTGACTGAAAATAATGCATTCAAATCCGTTGTTGCCCATCGCTTATTTACGCCAAGAAGAGATTAAGAATCCACTTCCGCATTATGAAATCACGTAACTAATTAGTACTGTTAAGTTACTTATTTGTATCGTCCACTGCCACGACATATGTGGCTAAAACGTTGCTGTCACAGCGTTTAGCCAATGCAGTCAAGCCAAAAAAGTAATACAATCTGCAACATTAATTTCAGTTAAGGCGGGGATAAATTTTGCCAGCGAGTTCATATTTGGAATAGTAGTGATACAATAATCGGATGTATGTTGTTGCTTATCATATTGATATGTATGATTACTCCGAGGTACATGTATATCGATAAAGTTCATGGACAATCCTAGAAAATTGCGAGCTCTACGCAAAACATGTTGACAGTGCTGATATGTCGTCCTTTGATTTTACTATTATGCAACACTTATCCGTCATTTACTATTAAATGAAATAAAAAGTTATTTATTTCAAGTTGAGTTTGTGTGTTTGTTCATCCTGCAACAGAGAAAAACTATAGTAGATGTACATAAAGAAACCTTCAATTCTAGTAATCTAAAATGAGACTTTCTGTAAAAATTCCCCCGAATTCTCAGTGTCTAAAAAATGGTCGTCGTTCGACCTCACCATCGTCAAATATCGATAAATATTATATTATGAATGTTTGGGGGAAAACGTTTTTTCTTAAGGAAGAATATTACGCAGCAATTTTATCAAATTGGACAAAGAGTCGCGAAAATAAATGAAACATAACATGGAATGTCAATTTCGTTGTAATAATGAACTCGCGATCGTCATTAGTCAGTTTGTTGGCGGTGTAGAAGCGTACAATTATCTGATTTCACGGTCACAATAATTGGAGACATTGTCTTATTCGCGTGAAAGCATCGTATATAGGTAATGGTGAGTAGATGAGCTCTAAGAGAGGTTAAAACAGATATAATAAATCATGATAATGACTGTAAAGGGGGACATATTCTTACAGTACGTATCATTGTCATCGGACCTTGAACTCGATAGACGTCTAAGTATCCTCGGAGCTGAACTAAGCGGGCTCAACAGTGAGTTGGTACCAACACCAAGTTGAATTATAGGAGAAATATATACAGAAAGCCGACCATACACCAATAAATGAGGTCGTCTTGATACCAAACTTGTTGGGCAAACAGTAGAACAATTGTTTCAATAAGCCAACAGATAAACCGTGTAAGCTTGCTATAGGTTTTACTGTACAGGTTCGTAGATTCGTTAAATACGAGGTTTTATGTCACTAAAAGATCGACTTATGTTGAATGATGTTATAACGTATCGTCTGCTAAGAAACCTATATCATTATGTACATTGTGTATCCATTACTGTAGGATTGTCTTTTGGCCGTGGCGTTCTTTTAAAAATGATATCCTTTTAACAAGACAAAATAGGAGTAATTTAGAGCAATATTTGCATTACTAAATCAATTACAGATATCTTACAGTCGTATTCGTGAGATATGTTTTTATTATGAAAGAAAAATAGTACTTGTTTTACGCTACCTATAAAGGTCAATGATTGGACTATTAGAGACTAAGAAAAAGGCTAAAGGCTAGTAAATAAATGACAGAGAAAACATTAAGGTCAGAAATGACAACACGTAATGATGTTGTATAAATATGTAGATAAGCAATATTCAATAAAATTCCATTCGTCATTTTGTATCTCATCCTGTAGAGGTTGTTTTTCTCTGAGATTAAACGTCGCACCAACAACCAGGGGCATTTGACGAGTTTTCAGGCTTTATTAGTGGAGGAAGACTGAAAATGTACACCTGGGTAAAACCAGTAATATCCGTAAACCGACTGGACATCTTCTTCTTGTGTATTTACTCTAGCCCAAGAACTTGCCGTCGATTTAAAAATCAGATCGTTCAATATGAGCTTTAATTACATGTTGGTAGTTGGCAAGCAGGTTTTTGTTACAAAAGTTCTTATTGTCACTTAAAATAAGTAAGTGCTACCACACAGCCTGTCTGCCTGCCAGGTCTGGGCCGATCTTGGTACCTGGTCTGGGCCGGTCTTGGTACCAGATCTAGGCCGGTCTTGGTACCTGGTCTAGGCCGGTCTTGGTACCTGATCTATGCCGGTCTTGGTACCAGATCTAGGCCAGTCTTGGTACCTGGTCTGGGCCGGTCTTGGTACCAGATCTGGGCCGGTCTTGGTACCAGATATAGGCCGGTCTTGGTACCTGGTCTGGGCCGGTCTTAGTACCAGATCTAGGCCGGTCTTGGTACCTGGTCTGGGCCGGTCTTAGTACCAGATCTAGGCCGGTCTTGGTACCTGATCTAGGCCGGTCTTGGTACCTGATTTGGGCCGGTCTTGGTACCAGATATAGGCCGGTCTTGGTACCTGATCTAGGCCGGTCTTGGTACCTAGTCTGGGCCGGTCTTGGTACCTGATCTGGTCTGTCTTTCAAGGTTTCTTTTTAATGACATAGATATTAAGTCTCCGAACAAGAGTTTATTTCATGAATTTAATAGTTAAATGATTTTCACAATAGATTGTCGAAAACTAATTTATTTTGTAAACAATAAGAAATCCTGTAAGTCTAATTGGCACGATTTCGATGTATGATTATAAACTAAATATACAAATATTCATAATTAACAAGTATGCTTTCTTATGAATTGCTGATAAGAAACTATTTGCACTAAAACGTTCTTTCTGAACTCATTTCGTGTTTATATAATGAGATACTGATTTACATTTATATATTCGAGTATAAATATAAATTATATATATATACGACACTGTTTGTTTACCATGGTGTAATTAATTATGCATGTTGTTGAAAAAATGCATGAGATATATCTGTATAAACATCGTCACAAAACAGCCATACTCAGATATGAAGACTTAATTTGAGTTTTAAGCCAAACATCTTCATATTAGAAACCGAGGATTGGCTGTAATTATGACAGTATTCAAGACTAGGTATGATCTTAGTTCAGATTTAGGCAATCTGTTATGATTTATATACATTTTGTATTACATCTTTAACTCACATAATGCGATCTACAGTCATGTTCATACCGCACATACGATTATAATTAAATACAAACAGAGACTAGTTTTAGGAAAATGCGGTCCCCAAGGTACAGACCGAGACCCATCTCAAGAACATGCAGATGATAAAATAAACGAAATATACTTTACAGAAAACTCGGAATGGTTTACACACATCCGTTTCAATCTAAGATCGAACGAGTGCTAAATTCTATAGCTCAATTTTTTTAAGTATTTATATTTGAGGTCGTAGATGTTTAGTGCAACTCACCTGAGTACGTTTAGAACTTTGAATGCATTGATTATAGCACTGTCCAAAAAGGTAAAACTTAAGATTTATGAATCTAGAGGACTGTATCCGGTGACAGACATGATTTTAGATAATATAAGCCACTATTTTTTTTCAATTTTAAATTTCAGTGAAAAATAACATATTGTCTCAAATGTGTATTAACCATTTACCTATCTTTTTATGTGGAAGACCGGCACTGCAAAAGTTATACATTGCATGACGGATGTAGAAAATCGTAATACATTTTGGTCCGCATCAAAATTGTTCAGTTTCCAAAAACATATACAATGATCATGTATATATCCTCTATTAAGAATTCCTGGTTATAAATTGTGCGTAACACGGATTTTCTGCTTTTCAATTATTTAGAGATTGTACAAGATACAATTTTGCAGACCTAGCGTTATAATATCATGATGGAATTTGCAGTTATCAAAGTTGAGAGAATAAAATGTTCTGCATCTTATATAAATGCAAGCATTTATTCCATTCAAGGGGAACTAACCGCGACAGTTCATTGCCAATCGTAACTACAGTCATTTCCGTAACTGTAACTGAGAAATACGCTTTTCGTGAGATGCAATTGAATTTATTTTAAAATCGTGTTATTTCTTAAACCGGAACTATAACTATGTATATTACATTAACCTCTGTTATCCGGACAGCTAAAAACCGGAACGCTCGAATGCGCACCACAAAAATCCGGACCCCTCAAACGCCTAAATAATCTTAATCGAGAAAAATGTCTGTATCGATTCTTTCTTCAAATTATATATCACATAAACAGTTGCATATTTTTGTTCCAAAAAAAATTTTCTAACAGGTACGGATGAAGTCGACTGAACAGGCTTTTAGAGACAAAGAGGTGCCACTGTTTATCACAGTAATGCGTATTTTCCCTTAATAAGCTGAGTGTATAAGTTAAACTAACACGTGAATTACGCGTGTGTTTACCTAAATAAATGTGTTTGGATTGAAATTACAACGCACGTGCTTTCTAGAAAATAAAGAATTCTTGATATGATGAGTTTACTTTCGCAGACGAAGTTCATTCGGCTGGTATATAACATTAAAATACAAAAGAATACATACAAAATAATGAGTAAAAAGGTGTATAGTTATATATACTCTTTATTTTTTATTATTTTTTTTGAAAAAGGATATAAACTACATGGCGGAATCCGAGACGAAAGATTTGAACGTTTTGGCCCCGTGATGGTCACGTGGTATCTACTAGTAGCAAGTATTTACCATTTACATTTTTGTGTATACATGTAAATAACGTTAATTACGGTCCATGTCTGGACGTAATATGTGACTCTGTGCGGGCAAATAAAAAACATTGGTTCAAATATCTGAAAGAGGTTGTCCCCGTGAAAGGCTCGAATCTTGTACATGTGACTTTTTCAACAGACCCCGATGTTATAAAATTTGAGAACAATCTCTAAGAACGATTCCATTCTCAAAGTATTATGGTTGAAATGATAGAGCTTGTTAAATACACGTTCAGATAATTTATGCTGTCAGACAAATGAATCAATAATACAACTATTGTCTGATTATAAACATGTTAGAAACTTAAAAAGTTGTATAAAGTCGGACCTATCACTCGACCAACTGAGTCAATCTGGCGGTTTGGGGTTTCATTTATTAAATTAATTGGTCAGTACGCCTTTTATCTACGATATGAATAGAACTATGCTGCCATGGAATAATCTTACTACTGCTGTTTCCTGTTTCACTGTTTACGAGAAAAGTGAAACTGAAACAAAACAACATACACTCAAACCAGATTACAAAGGCAAATCTTGGAAAAGACAAGATGTGGCTTTTATTGACAGGTGGCCTATATTCGGAGGTCATTTTCTTCTAAACCATCACTGACAGTTTTCAAAAGAATTGCAAAGTGACTTTTATTCTGAGATGGTAACTAACACCATTTTGACTGTATTTATTTTCAACCGATCCAAGGAATATAAGTTATTACTCATTAGTTGAAGATTTTTCATAATATTATGAAATTGTCTTACAAATGACCAGTTGAACACTTAAAGGAAACATTAGAACTGAAGATAAATGTTTAAATGTCATTTTAAATGTCTCAGAGTCTCTTAATTTCTGTCAGCTGTCAATTTCATGGTATGGTAAGTCAACTTTCAGACATCGCTTCCATGGTGAAAAACATAACAGGTTTTAAAAGTTACAATATTTATAAATACTTATCGAATAACCATTTATAGAAAACGTAAGTAATTTAAAATTCTTAGTCAAGAAATCGTAAATACGAGTGTAACATTGTTGCAGCCGTTTTCCGTGATGTTCAGATTTTTTCCAACGAAATATTTTTTATGTTGAGAAATTCGACTTTTTCTAAAGAAACAATTTTTTAGTTCAGAAATGCTTCGAAGAATTCCGAATTTTCCTTTCAATAACTAACAAATCATTCAGTTGCCAAATTCTGTTTTCAAAACAATATAAATACACCGGATATCATTTTGGAGTCTGAAGCTACCGACAAAAATGATGAAAAAATAAGGGGCTCGATTGCATATATATGTTTCAAAAGAATAGACGGTCGTGGTCATTGTCCAGTGGTTAGTGCGCGGGATTTGTAAGTCGGCGATCCCGGCAGCAGAAGGTCAAACCCTTCAATGGAAATTAGACAAAACTGTCCATTTACCTTCACATGTAGAGAATGACCGGTTCCCTGTGAAAGGGTAAGCTAGTACTGGTTTGAATATCGTCCACGTAAAATTGTTAGGTGAATCGGTCACCTTATATACTGTCTAGTATCTGGAAAATTGAAATATAATAATTATTTTAAAAATAGACGTGTTCACTAATCTTACCTTAAAAATACGACCAGTCCAAGTTTCGGTAAATCGTGTTTGATTATATCCCAGGATGATTGTACCAGATAGATCTGTTCTGGCGTTAAACATGCCTTTAACTGCTTCCCTCTGTGTGGAAGAGGAAGATCGCACGTCACCACCGTGTTTCCCATAATTCTTTAAACTGTCGTAGTCAGTTGAAACTTCAAGTAGTTTTTTTTTCGATTGTTTATTCGTTAATAATTATGCGACAGAAAAACGTGTGATGTGCTCGTATATTGTATTCAAAATGTTCTATTGTTTCGCCAAGTAATAAAAGTACATTACATCATAGTTGAATGATCGAAAATATCAAACTTGTCCCGAACTTTGTTCTTATAGAAATCACACACATTGTAATCCACAATCAAGCAAGTGCTTTCATCTTTTGCTCTTCTTATCAAATATATTTCTGGTATATTTTCTACATGTGAATACTAGTATATAATCATCTAACAATTATGTAAGACGCATTTTTCATTTAATTTGTTACAAGTTTTAAAAAATTTCTTACAATTCCAATAAATGAAGTATTCAAACTAATTCTAAGTCGTAAGTATAGTACACTTATCTTTACAGTAAAACATGAAGTTTTTAACTGCTCAGCTAAACAAATGATATTAAAAATAGTAACAATCACTCAATGACATGAAGTAATCGTATAGTTCCCTGCACATAGTTATCTTTACTCCAGAAATTACGAAGATAAAATAAAGCTTTATCGTTATTATTCAACTGGAATCTATCAACAATATAACTCTACCTTACATTACGCCACTCAGCTACAAACTGATTCGATATATTTCAGCCTTTCCTCTCGGCGTAAAACCAGAAGTCACTAAAATAACTGATACGCGATCTGCTTATCCGAAGCGCCGTGGATCTAGTTAGCACTCTGTTGTGCGTATTTTAGTTGCATCTTACACGCGACTAGAGCTGTGTAAAATGTAAATGGTGAGATTTTAATCACAGCACGTCAGTCATTAGTAATGTAAAAAAGTATATTAATGATTATGTTACTGTAAAACCACATCTAGAAAGCTTTACAATATTTATACAATTTCATTATAAAGATCAATTATTTAAAGAGCGGATTTCCTAAAAATTTCAACTTGATTTGAGCCCATCTGAATACTAAGACGTTTTCTTATTATTTTATTTATTAGCGTTTAGGCCGTTTTTCAACAATTTTCAGCTTACCTTACCAGCTTACCTTACCAGCTTACCTTACAAGATTTTATCCTGGCTGTATTCTAAACAGTACGTCTAACTTACCCTTCCACAAGGAACCAGCAACTTCTCCACATGTGGACGAAAATCGACATTTTTGTCAAAATTTTATGGAAGGGTATGACGTTTATTTACATCCACCCTGCATTAGTTAAACTAGTTCCCGTTGTTCCATGTTGCAGTGCAAGTCTATGTAAGTTTAGTTTCCATGAGTACTTTCAGTGTTTTGATTGTTCTCGCCTATAGTTTGTTCATGTTTCGAATTGATTTAATTCATTGTACATAATAAAAATTATCCTGATCTTATTATTTATAATTTATGTTTGCTATATGGCTTTGTTCAATACACGCGTCTTACATAAAGTTCTGTTCTGTTCTGTAAGAGATTGTTAATAACATTTCTAACAGACTAAAACCTTGGTCTTCGAATCTTTCAAATATTTCGTATATCTCCGTGATTAGAATGAATTTTCTCGGAGTTAACAACCTCCTATGAATTCTTGCTACCATCTAACAAAAGGAAACTCTTTTCATACATCCATAGATAAAATACAGACAAAGTCAACTTTGTCGTCCCATCGTGTTTTCGCACTTATTTAGCGAAAGTAGGACATGGCGTAAATCAGCCACTACAGTATACAGTCACACACGTGCCATAAGCATTATCCATTTGTAAATAAAGACTGTCAAGTTGTATATAGTGACCAGGCGTTTAATTCCCAATACAAAACGTTAGCAGTTCATTCAGCCCCTGGTTAAATGCCACACCAAGTAAAGATCACTCTTTCTAGATATGGTCAATCGACAAAGGTTTAGCTGTATTGTCAATGTCATTATGTACTCGAACAACTGGTGACAGTAAAAAAGTCATCGATACTTGATAATAACAGTAATAATACATATAAAGTCAAATAAAATCATTTAAAAATATTCATTTACATAACCATAACATGTGTATCGTCAAAAAAACAAACAAAAATACATGTAGAGATATTTAAAACACTGTGTAAGTAAAGAATTGTACTGAAAAGCAAGAAGTTGCATACAATGACAGTGAATAACATAAATGCCTATAAAATATGTTTACAAATAAATCAAACAAACAAAGCGCTTATTTCGTAAACAGTGCAACCTTTCCAAAGCAACACCCTTTGGGAGTAGCAAAATTGTATTGTTGTTGAGAGCTTGTTGCTTTAGAGAGATTTAATTAATAGTTAAATAACATCGTCAGGTCGGCCAAAGTACCGATGAAACGAGTTATACGATTGGCTGAATTATAAATAGATATAAATAGTGATAATGGAAATTCCGACTTTTGAAAATAGAAACTGGTATAGGCCGTCATCAGATCTTGCCGTAAGGAAGATCGAATACTTTAGTCAGATTGACATACAACGTAAGAGTGTATGTATGTGTCGAATATTCTAAGCTAAAAAAGTTTAAATATTTTGGTGTGTGAGGTTCCATGTATTTCACGCCTAGATATCTTAATTGCTGTATCAATATCTAAAATAGGAGGTTTGCGTAAATAACTATTTATGCAAACAAACCATTCTAATCTGCAAAGAAACTCAGACAGATTTCAAAGTAGATCTTTATTCGAGAAGGCTTTTCAAAAACTCGAATCATAAGACTCAGTGCCTAAAATATAACCATGTTCGTTGCTTTCGCACCATTTCCTTTGATTTTTTTGTCTGTTCATTCCATTATCATGTGGTACAATGATATTCTGTTATCTTTGTTTAATTTATTTGAAACAGCAAGCATTCTTTTGTCCTTAGATATGGCAAGCACACTCAGAAAATGCATATCTAACTTATATGACCACAATACACGACCCGCTAGTGATATTTCGACTAAAGCTTGCGTTTTCTCACAACACACAAAGACATTATCATGAAAACCAACAGCTGCACCAAATGGTGCCTTGATTACTTCATCTTTAACAATAATCTTCTCATTCGTCTTAACGTCGTAGATAAAAACATAAATGCCTATAAAATATGTTTACAAATAAATCAAACAAACAAAGCGCTTATTTCGTAAACAGTGCAACCTTTCCAAAGCAACACCCTTTGGGAGTAGCAAAATTGTATTGTTGTTGAGAGCTTGTTGCTTTAGAGAGATTTAATTAATAGTTAAATCATGCAGTAGGAAAATCATGTTGTTGTTGGAAGTGTTCGTTGCTCAAGAATATATACGGCGGCTCTGGAGAGACTGTTCAGTAGTACAGGATACATTCCTCAAGTTTAAGACCTTGTGCTTTCCGATTGGTTAGTTTAAAAAATATTTATTCACAAAATTTATCATGTTACTGCATGACAGACATACAAAGCAAACATACATTTGATAGACAATGCGGATTGAAAAACAAGTTTAATTTAATCTTATATAAATTCCATTCCGTTTTGGCATTACATGTGTATATAAACATATATACATTTGCATTGGTGTAATGATACAGTATTTAAAATTCAGCTGTAACAAAATTATGCTAATTCAAGCAAATAATAAAAGTAGAAAGATGGATGCAAAGTAATAATAACCCATACTTTCTAATAAGGAGTTCACTGGTGCGCTCTGTGGTCATGGGGTTAGGGCAGGGTCAACAGTTCCACTCTCAAGTGTGTAGTATTAGTAGGTGACGTACGCTGATTAGTTTTCTACTTTTCTACTCTATTGTATCTTTTTCACTGCGATCACCTTAATTTAAAGACTATTGTATATTACCAAAGTACTCTTTAAATTAAAGCTATACTGTATTTTACATCTTCATTGATTACAACAGCCGATTCGTTGTAGCTTGTTGTGTCAAATACAGTGGACCCTCTCGATATCATATCCCTCTAATCCGCACGCTTCTTACCCAGACGTACCCTGAATAAACTGCAATACTATACGAAAGAAGATGACCGTGTTCACGGTAACTTAACCAACCCTAAGATTTCTACCGTAAAATTCAAAGTACGAACCTATTTTAGGGCGAATCGTATCTTTGAAGTACGAAAGGTATATACAGAAAAAAGGAAAGTTACGTCATCTCTTTCTGGATCAAATTTGAAATGAATCCAGCTGAGGCAGCTTGTAATTGCTGATTTAATATATTCACCGAATACTGAGTCAAAATCTAAATCTGAGCTGACAAATTCATCTGTATATGGGAATGTGGATTGTAAATAAAGGGCTGGAAAATTATAGATATATAATACAGAGACTGACAACAACAATAATCATAATAAACTTTGAAAACAAAACTATGAAAAAAAGAGAAGGAAATGTGTTCGACAGTTGCCATGATAGGGAGAAAGCGTTACCTAATGTAGTATTCGTTATCTCTACGTTTCAAGCTTTTGTAAATATATTTCGATAGATTTAATATGATTCCGCGGTTTTCAGAAGACATTATTTCAGTGAATTTTCAAATATTAGTTATTTTCCAGTAATATTGTTTGATATGTTCTTTTTTAATATCATAATATAGAGGACATTCTAATATAAAGTGGAACTCGTCTTCAAGGGTGTTACATAATTGACATTTTCTTTCTAATCTTGGTGTTTTAACTGGTTTTGTCCATCTGCCTAATTCGTTTTCCAATCTATGACTTGAAGTCCTTATTCTGCATAAAGCTATTCGAAATTTTCTAAATTTAACACAATCTAAATATGTTTTATACTCAAATTTTGAAAATAGTCTATAGGTGCATGCCCTTGAAGAATCTCTAAGTTCGCCATTCCATGTTTGTATAAAATTGTCTTTAATGCGTAATTGAAAAATTCTTAAAAACTTAAAGACCACACATCGTTAAAACTTAATGTTTCTAAAATTTGATTAACAATAACTATCCAATTAATTTTATTTGGATATAAATTAAAATCATTTAACATCATATCATATACATATTTTCTATACTTATTTTGTGAATTGTTTACTAGTTTCAACCAATATCGAATTACTTGTGTAAATCTATTAAATTTAAGAGGCAACCTTCCCAATTCATCGTATATAAAATTGCTTTGGGTTTGAGTTCTACATCCTAGGAGTTGTTTACAGAATTTAAGATGAACTTTTTCAATTAATGTTGCGTCTAAAAACCCAAAACTTTCTGCACCGTAATTTAAAATTGGAGTAACTAATTTATCAAAGAGATCGAGTCTGTGGCTAATGGAAAGTTCAGTAAATTTTGACAAGTAACATTTCATTTTATAAATTGCCTTCATTGCTTGACCGCTTAAAGTTTCGAAAGTTTTTGTAAATGACTCGTTCGTAGTAAAAACAAGTATATGCTACTTGTAATTTTATTGGAAGGGAAGTAATTTATATCAACATGGCATAGTCAAAGAGTAACCTCCCTTCATTCTAATGTATTAGAAGGGTATGGCTAATGTCTTACATACAACCAATCTGATTAAAATCATATCCTCAAACCCGCTACGCTATGAGGATCTGAAGACGACCTATAGAAGGTCACCTCAGGTGACCTTTTCCACTAGCCAATCAGCGCCTTACTTTCATAATTCTGAAAGTGATCTGATTCTATTTTTAACCGCAGTAAAAAACAATATTTGACTTGTAGTTATCACGAACACCTATTCTTACGCAACTAAATGTAATGGTAGCGCCCATGTGACATGCGTGTTTATTAAATTTTCTGTACTACTATGGCCAAATCGATCAGGATTACTAAAAAAATCAAAAAATGGTTGCAGACAAATATGTTATACGTAATTTAATGTTTACTAACGTTTAAATAACATCGTCAGGTCGGCCAAAGTACCGATGAAACGAGTTATACGATTGGCTGAATTATAAATAGATATAAATAGTGATAATGGAAATTCCGACTTTTGAAAATAGAAACTGGTATAGGCCGTCATCAGATCTTGCCGTAAGGAAGATCGAATACTTTAGTCAGATTGACATACAACGTAAGAGTGTATGTATGTGTCGAATATTCTAAGCTAAAAAAGTTTAAATATTTTGGTGTGTGAGGTTCCATGTATTTCACGCCTAGATATCTTAATTGCTGTATCAATATCTAAAATAGGAGGTTTGCGTAAATAACTATTTATGCAAACAAACCATTCTAATCTGCAAAGAAACTCAGACAGATTTCAAAGTAGATCTTTATTCGAGAAGGCTTTTCAAAAACTCGAATCATAAGACTCAGTGCCTAAAATATAACCATGTTCGTTGCTTTCGCACCATTTCCTTTGATTTTTTTGTCTGTTCATTCCATTATCATGTGGTACAATGATATTCTGTTATCTTTGTTTAATTTATTTGAAACAGCAAGCATTCTTTTGTCCTTAGATATGGCAAGCACACTCAGAAAATGCATATCTAACTTATATGACCACAATACACGACCCGCTAGTGATATTTCGACTAAAGCTTGCGTTTTCTCACAACACACAAAGACATTATCATGAAAACCAACAGCTGCACCAAATGGTGCCTTGATTACTTCATCTTTAACAATAATCTTCTCATTCGTCTTAACGTCGTAGATAAAAACACTATCTTCGTCTCTGTCGGTCAACACAAGTTTATCCTGACCTCGTATATATGTACAAAAACTTTTGCCAATTGGATATTTCTTCAATGGAAACTTGATGTCAAAGTCCTTCTCTTCACCAGACATGGATACAAGACGAACTGGGTTTATGTGGTCAATTGTACTGGCGACAAAGGTCTTATTATCCTTTACACATATAGAGAAGTATTCAGCACTGACCTTACATGATTTAACAACTGTTTTTACGCTTGATTCACTAAGCTGAAGAAAATCAATAGTGTAGTCCTGACCATATGTTATAGCAACCTCATTATCAGAAATTGCAACCACGCCTTTAGGAGCGTGGTAAGGTAATTTGTAGGAAAGCTGCAGATTAAGATTCTTATCATATACCTTACATTTACCATTTTTGTTATCAACCACGACAAGTCTACCATCAGGTAGGAAATCTAAACCAGTGTACATCGGTTCTCCCCGATCAGAACCAGTCCGGTGTAATGAAATAGAATCAATCCTTTTCAGTTTTATTGTTTTCGGCACGCAGTATTTCATTCCGTACTCGCCATACGTCAGTGAAGACACCAGGCGTGATTTTAATGAGTCAATATGTTGATCAAAGTTACAATTAACTTTTAATTTCCTTTGGTCATCGCAAAATGAGTTAGTGTTCTTGATATCACTTCGTACTGTTTCTGCCAAACTTCTTTTAGTTATATATCGCTGCGCAGGTGTTCCTTTTGCTGCAACATCAGTGATTGTCCTCAATGATCCTTTCAACGTCTTTATTTTGTTTTCACATTCACATGACTTCAACATCCAGTCTGTTACAGTTTTATCTCTATACGAATCTGCGTTCTTGGTAACTTCCCCAGCAAACTCGTCAAACATCTGTAAGAATTCTATTCTCTTTTTCGCAAGTTTTCCTGTAACACTCTGTATGTCGTAGCGCATGCACGCGTCCGCTTCCTTTAAATTATCTACAGTTTGGTTCGCTGTTGCAATGGTTGCTTGTATTTTGCTCTGTAATACCGTCAACTGGTCATCATTGGCAACTGTTTGAATCTCAACAATCTTCTTACACTTTTTGTGATCTTTGATTGCACAACTTCTACATGCTAACACCTTCTCGTGTTCGCAGTAAAATTTAAAAAGTTCATTGTGTATTTTACAGATATCAAGACCATTTAAGTCAAATTCTTCACTGGCACGTACATTGTATTGATTAGATTGACTCGTGCACATACTTTCACTGGATAATTTATGGTGTTTCAGAAAATCACACATTTTGTGAATATTTGAACAATCGTAACACTGGAATTCATTACATTCTGAACAAAACACGTCTGCTGCAAGTCTGCGTCTTTTGTCTAAACATGGCTGGCACAATCGATGGACACGTCCACTAACCACATCATCGCCGCGGCATTCAGCCATTTTGAATAATATATTCGTATTGCGGTTTAAAATAGTAATCGTCCGGCAGTATTTAATATTTGTAAAATGTAATGTTTCTTATATATCGTTCCTACGTTCCAAAATGCACGTGATTGATTTAGTCACGATATTTTCTGCGTATGAAGTATGACCTATATAATCCATAACTCCAAATGCCAACACTAGGCGCTCCTGTTATAAAAAATTCTGAATGTTTTTACAAATTCGAATTTATTTCGGTTATAAAAGCAAACATCACGTGTACGTACCTATAAACAGGCAAAGAAAGATTGCAACCGAAATTAGATGATCGATTCGATTGATTATCAGTCAAAATCCATAAACTTCTTAGAAGCCAGCGATCGTAATCGTCCTTTATAAGTATAAGCTCACTTAATTATAATTTCCTGGTTTTACCAATCTTATACATAAATGTCCTGACTAAAAGTACGTATACTAAGCCAACGTTTCAATATACTCCCCACTTCCTTACAAGTTAAATGTTTGTACGGCGCAAAATCGCATCCGGCAATTCAATACTAGAATGTGGCCTATGTAACATTTTTTATCAGGATGTGCGAAGTTTTAGATCAAACGAATTTGTTATTTTGACTTTACTGATCCCGAAACTAAAGTGATCAACTACTCCATCAAAAATACAAGCCGTTGATGTTTCATAAATCTCATGAATCTAGTCATATGGTTCTACAGTTCACGAGGTACTCTATATGTAGTCCCTGTTTCCACCCTAAAATTAAAATCAGGGGAAACTATCACCTCGATGTATCAGACGTTGCAATATCTGCTGGAATGCATTTAAAATATTTCAATAAAGTCTCCAAAAATAATATACTCCGTTGTCTGAGGGTACGTTGTCGTAAAAACCTGGTATAACGGTCCCAAACATAGATTTTCAACTGTAAAGTGACCATCTATATCCAACCATAAAGTGACCGTCTATGTCGAACCAATTAAGTCATCATTTCTCACCTGATCGGACATTTTTTGTATTGAGCTCCGAAATCGATATTTAATTAATGACAATTGCGTAAACAAGTTAGTGTCCACGCTCGCGATTATAAAATTAGTCTGTGTGAATATGTTTATAATGTTTTGTTTATTTGCGACATGTTGCTAAAATAAATACATCGAAACGTATAAATACCGTGTTCCGTATCTTATAACACGATTAAATGATTATTACAACACACCGACGATCGCTCCAAAATGTAATAAACACAGCGAATTTCTCTAATAATTTATACATCGAAGTTCATTTAGATCGAACAATTTTTTCTAAGTCCTTTGATATAAAGAGTTTCGGCTGCATTTTCAAGAGCACGACCATTCGGGCTACCAAATAGCAAGATGCACTAGACTGGACCAGTAAGCTATTGATTGTCGTTCGGACCTGCTTTAATGTCGAACCCTGTCGTCACAGTGCCCATATAATACTAAACTAGTTCTCGTTGTAGCGCACCAGGCAGAGTCAAATTCTCAGTCAACTGAAACCACTTTTATTGAAATATTGACACGTTTCTAGTAATTTATAGGTGATTGACTTTGACGAGACGACAACGATATGAAACAGCTACTAGTATTCGGTGAATGTCACGTGATCATTGAGACTATTAGCGAGTCCGATTAACAACTTGAATAATACACAGTCTGTATGTACACATGAACACCACTTAAAAAGTAGTTTTGCTTCATCCTCTGTAATATAACACAATGCTTGATAGTGTACTAAATTCAACACCATGTTTGTTTACTATAGTAGAATTGGATTCGGTTCGTTTATTGACAGATGGGCAGATTCATTCCCGTCGTTGTTTATCGAGCTCGCTCCATTCTTAGACAATAAATAGCGACTGCGTCATCAAGCTAACACTAGTTACAATGACTTATTTACGGACTGGTCTTCAACATTTCCCGTAGCGACCGTGGTCCAGTGGTTAGTGCGCCGGATGTGTAACTAAGCATTCCGGGTTCGAATCTCGGTTGCGTCAGGTCATACCTTTATATTAAAATTTGAAAAACATGTCGATTTCCTCCGTATATGGACATCTGTGAACCGTATTTATAAGTTAGTTCTGGTTATGAATGCAGTCCAGGAACGCGTTGAAATATGTCCTTAAACCAAATGAGACAAATGATACAGTACTGAATTAGTTCTACTGAAATCAGCTTGCACTACTTTGAATACTCAAATTTCTCTCTGCTTCTCTTAGCAACCGTATATCAAGTGGGATAAATGGTATCGTGCGTAAAGTTCGGTACAGTTCCCGGTCGATCCGACCTTGCCATTCAGTGACAAGCTGTAAATAGCTATTGTATTAGCAACAGATACTGTTGGGCGAAAACAAATGGACTCAGTAAAGATCTTACTAAGTACAATAAACATTTTTGATACATCTTGAATATCATTTTCTTCTAAAGTGTAAGGTGTTCCAGGACATTAGAAAGTGTACCTTCCCGGAAAATACTGGATTAATCCTTTTGTTAATAAGTTGTATATCCTCCAGTCCTCAAACAATGAAAACAATATCACAATTACTACTACATAATATTCACTATGTTAATAATAGGAAAAGAAAGGTAATTCTAAATGTCCTGTACACCTTAGCCTTAGACTAGTTATATACATCTACTGCATATAACGTTACAATGCATTGTTTATATACATGTCATGCTACTAGAATTGATGTTTGTGATGTTGTTTAATTGTGTCTGGGGCTGGATGCCTAAATATCGCTGATAAATTATTTGATCTGATGCACATTAGTCAAAGACGAAGACACACACCCATAAACGTCTATCTTCATTAATCAATTAACAATAATTAGAAATAATCAAACTCTATATCACGAATATTATATTCACAAAATAAGTTTATGAATTACAAAGAACTACCAGTTATTCTTTCTTTGCAACTAGATAGAATCCACTACGATAATTACCTTATGTTTATCTTCACACGTTCACTATAAGACGCGAGTTCAAAGGCATTCTTTTCATAGAATGTAACAAGTCCAGAATATTATATAAAAATGCATACAGAACTGATAACTCATTTTGATTTGTACAAGTATACATCGTCATGCAAGTTGAATTATAAACTAAATTAACAATACATTCTGTTCTGTTCGTATTCAAATTCACTATGATAAAAATGTACTGAAATTTTTGTACACAAATTTCATACTTCCATGAAACGGACACATCTAAAGACAGTTTTTGTAACAAAGCATTTTGATACATAAGAACAACACAACAAATACATCTTTTTTTCATTTTTAAGCCAATAATAGATTTACAACTACGATTATTGTGTAATAACAAGATGGTGGACAAGAATATTTATTCTGTTCTAATATCATTAGAACAAGCACCTTGCAAATAATGGAGATATACTCGTCCTCTATGTCGTGCACGTTACACTAGATACCAAATATCTTTTTCAGTGTAGTAAACATGGTATACATCAGTCTGTACACGCATAGATTAAAACAATATTTTTATCTTAGTTTCAACTATTCTGACAATATTTGGCACTATATGTCAAGATCATATTCAATCATAAAAGAATCTTTAGAATAATTAAAATAAATCATTTTACAGAACTGTTTTTTTTTGTCATTATGCCAAAGTCTAGTGAGACTGTCTAACGCTCGGGGTTTAACTTGAAGGTATAACAAGTTTCTAAGTCTTTTGACAAATAGCAATCTATCTTAATTTTAATTAATTTACAATAACTCAGATATATATTTATTTATTGACTCCAGTTATGAAGATTTATAAGACATAATAATAATTATGATAAGAAAAACAAGTATTATAAATAGTACAAACAATACATAATTCATTCAGTCAAAGCACACACACAATCACGCATGTGAACACCATCATTCTCGTGAACACCCTCACTCACGTATACACGTGAAAAACCAATCATTAGAAATTTGAGCGTTTTTTTAGTTACCTAGTGTAAAACCACCTTGGTGCGGAAACCGTCATTTCGGAAGTTGTAACTCTTGTATATGTATGTATATGATAAACGTGTTTTCGCCGTGCAACCGCGCTAGCCCCTATGGTCTGAAATATAACCATGTTCGTTGCTTTCGCACTTTTTCGTGTTATTATTTTTTGTCTGTTCATTCCATTATCATGTGGTACAATGATAATCTTCCATACCATTTTGAAATATCTGAAACGGCAAGCATTCTTTTGTCCTTAGATATGGCAAGTACATTAGGAAATAACATGTCTAACTTACATGACGACAATACACGACCGGTTGGTGATATTTCGACTAACGCTTGCGTACCCGTACAGCAAACAAAGACATGATCATGAAAACCAACAGCTGCACCAAATGGTGCCTTGATTACTTCATCTTTGACAGTGATCTTCTCATTCGTCTTAACGTCGTAGATAAAAACACAATCTTCATCTCTGTCGGTCAACACGACTTTATCCTGACCTCGTATATATGTACAAAAACTTTTGTCAATTTGATATTTCTTCAATGGAAACTTAATGTCAAAGTCCTTTTCTTCACCAGACATGGATACAAGACGAACTGGTTTTATGTGGTCAATTGTACTTGCGACAAAGGTCTTATCATCCTTTACACATATAGAGAAGTATTCAGTACTGACCTTACATGATTTAACAACTGTTTTTACGCTTGATTCACTAAGCTGAAGAAAATCAATAGTGTAGTCCTGACCATATGTTATAGCAACCTCATTATCAGAAATTGCAACCACGCCTTTAGGAGCGTGGTAAGGTAATTTGTAGGAAAGCTGCAGATTAAGATTCTTATCATATACCTTACATTTACCATTTTTGTTATCAACCACGACAAGTCTACCATCGGGTAGAAAATCTAAACCAATGTATATCGGATGTTCCTGATCAGAACCAGTCTGGTGTAATGAAATAGAACCATTCCTTTTCAGTTTCATTGTTTGCGGCACGTAGTACTTCATTCCGTATTCGCCATGCGTCAGTGTGGACACCAAACGTGATTTAAATGTGTCAATTTGTTGATCAAAGTTACAATTAACTTTTAATTTCCTTTGGTCATCGCAAAATGAGTTAGTGTTCTTGATATCACTTCGTACTGTTTCTGCCAATCTTCTCTCAGTTATGTATCGCTGCGCAGGTGTTCCTTTTGCTGCAACATCAGTGATTGTCCTCAATGATCCTTTCAACGTCTTTATTTTGTTTTCACATTCACATGACTTCAACATCCAGTCTGTTACAGTTTTATCTCTATACGAGTCTGCGTTCTTGGTAACTTCCCCAGCAAACTCGTCAAACATCTGTAAGAATTCTATTCTCTTTTTCGCAAGTTTTCCTGTAACACTCTGTATGTCGTCGCGCATGCACGCGTCCGCTTCCTTTAAGTTCTCTTTAGCTTGGTTCAATGTTACAATAGTTGCTTGTATTTTCGCATGTAATGTTTTTAACTGATCTTCTTTGGTAACTGTTTGAATCTCAACAATCTTCTTACACTTTTTGTGATCTTTGATTGCACAACTTCTACATGCTAATACATTCTCGCGTTCGCAGTAAAATTTAAAACGTTCATTGTGTATTTTACAGATATCAAGACCATTCAAATTAAATTCTTCACTGGCGCGTACATTGCATTGATTAGATTGACTCGTGCACATACTTTCACTGGATAATTTATGATGTTTCAGAAAATCACAAATTTTGTGAATATTTGAACAATCGTAACACTGGAATTCATTACATTCTGAACAAAACACGTCTGCTGCAAGTCTGCGTCCTTTGTCTAAACATGGCTGGCACAATCGATGGACACGTCCACTAACCACATCATCGCCGCGGCATTCAGCCATTTTGAATAATTTATTCGTATTGTCTTTTAAAATAGTATTCGTCGGCAGTATTTAATATTTGGTTATCACTTTTTATAGAGGTTTATAAAACGTTATGTATTTCATATATCATCCGCACGATCTGAATTACACGTGATTGATTTAGTCACGATATTTTCTGCGTATGAAGTATGAGATATATAATCCATAAATTTAAATGGCAACTTTAGGCGCTCCTCTTGTAAAGCTCGGACTGTTTTAACAAATTCGAATTTATTTCGGTTATAAAAGCAAACAGCACGTGTGCGTACTTAAGAACAGGGAAAGGGAGATTGCAACAATGATTAGACGATCGATTCGATTGATTATCAGTTAAAGTCCATTAAACGTCTTAGAAGCCAGCGATCGTAATCGTCCTTTATAAGTATAAGACCACTTAAATATAATTTCCTGATTTTGCAATTCTTATACATAAATGTCCTTACTGAAAGTATGTACTAAGCCAATGTTTCAATATACTAACCACTATCTTGTAACGACACTGACTTATTTACAGACCGGTCTTTCCTGTAACGAATGTGGTCCAGTGGTTAGTGCGCCGGATTTGTTACTAAGCAACCGGGTTCGAATCTCGGTTGCGGCTGGTCATACCTTTATATTAGAATTTGAAAAACATGTCGATTTCCCGCCATTTATGGAACCTACTCCCTGTGTAAGACTAAATTATTATATCCGGTTAGAATGCAGTCCAGAAAAACTGGTTAGATGAACCAGTCGCCGTTTATAACTGAATATCGTTGTAATACGTCCTTAAACCAAATGAGACAATTGAAACAGTACTGAATTAGTACTACTGAAATCGACTTGCACTACTTTGAAACACTCAAATTTCACTCTGGTTCTCTTAGCAACCGTATATCAAGTGGGATAAACGGTATCGTGCGTAAAGTTCGGTACAGTTCCCGTTCGCTCCGGACCTTGGCATTCAGTGACAAGCTGTCAATAACTATTGCATTAGTAACTGTTGTGCGAAAACAATGAACGCATTGAAACACAAATCTTACAAAGTACAATAAGCATTTTGATACATTTTGAATGTCATTTTCTTCTAAAGTGTAAGATGTTCCAGGACACTGGAAACTAGATACTCGTCCTCTATGTCGTGCACGTTACACTAGATACCAAATATCTTTTTCAGTGTAGTTAGCATGGTATCCTTCAGTCTGTTCACGTAAAGAATGAGAAAATATTCTTTTCTTAGTGTGAATTATTCTGAGAGTATGTAACACTATATATCAAGGTCATCTTCAATCATAAAAGAATCTTTAGCATAATTAAAGACGTTTGCTACAGTTTCCAGTTTTCTTTTCGCATGCTATCATAAATTAGACAAAGATGGAAAATGAATATGTTTCATGAATTTTTTAAAACTTTGCATGATCATAGCATAATTATGATAAAAGAAACAATTTAACCTGAAAAATTGGTGTTTACGAGTTGAGTTATCTGCCCTTGAATTTGAAGTTTGGGCTAATTTAGGTCATTTCAAGGGCAAATAACTTTAAAATAAATCTCAAATTTTGATTTAAGTTTGTTTTATTTTATTCTTGGCCAAACTGCAAAATTTCATACAATTCCATCATATCTTTCATAACCCTTTTTTCAGTTGAAGTAAAGAGACTAATATTTCTTCAAAAATAGGTCATTTTTTAAAGCAAAATGGCATTAGTAAAGGTAAAGAAGAAAAAAATACAAAACCGCTCATTACAAATTCTTGAAATTTTGGACAATGACATGTAAGGAAGTCGGCTATATACAAATATACAAAGTAAACTTAATAAGGCCTTGCTTATCTTCACTGTGAATTATCTGCCATTGAATTAACCCAAAATCAGCCAAAAATTCAGATTCAAGGGCAGATGATTCAAAAACCAGTTCGTCAACCTCCAATTGTTTTCGCATAAAATGTTTCTTTTATCATATGCTATGTTCATGCACAGTTAAAAAGATCATGGGTCGCTAGTTTTTTAAATATTTTGAATAGTTCGTGTACCTTTTTAAATTAGAGTGTATTGTATCGATAGATCTGAGTTAACAACTTCTGCGAACACATACTGCCATTTTACAGAATAATACTCTTTGGCAAACATTCATTCATAAAATATATTAATGAAGCGTCTAACAATGATCTTTGTATGCATTAAACCAGTTGTATGGTCGGTGGTCTAGTTGTAGCGCGCTGAACCACTAAATGAAAGACCATGGGTTTAAATCCCGGGCCCAACACCTTTCGAATATCTCAGGGACACTTTTTCAGCGACCCCATCACAACTACCGAGCCAAGTTCTGTGTCAAGTAAATCACAGAAAAAATAGGGAAGGCGGAAATCAATGATTTGCACCTGACACGATAAAGAACCAGGAAAAACTCTTTAAAATAAGAGTAGGGATACAAATGCCCGGCCCACCTGTAACGACCCTCTCCTCTCTCCGGGGCTGCCCTAAACCACTATAGCTGTCAAATTGGCCGTTAAACAACAAAATAAATAATTAAATCCACTTGTCTCCCTTATTGGATTTTACTCACGGGTTTTACTGTATATTGGAATTCTCGTAACGCAAAGAATATCTAATAATATAAACATTTCAACAAAAATCTGAATTTAGATTAGTATACATTCAAACAAGTTTCGTTAGCATTATCTATTCGCTGATTGATCGCCTAGTTGTAAAGACCGGACATATAATGAAGAAACGTTCAAATATGAAACATTCGCAGTTCTTCTCACCCTCTGAATAAACACCACATTAGATAAACATCACTTTTTCTAAAGGTTGTCTATTGACACAGGTTTAGCTGTATCGTCAATGTGACATGTACACGTAGTGTCACGTACAGCAGGTGACAGTCATAAAATTCATCGGCACTTGGTAGTGTGCTTTTATGGTGTTTTACACGGTATAATCAAATCTTTTATTAGTGACTTAAAGTGTTATGGAACTACACATGTTATTCCAACCAGTTTTGAATAGCGACTATTTGAACATAATTATTAATAATCTCTCGAGTGATATCTTTGTTTGATGTCTAGTTACCATATTCTGGATAATGTTTTCCATTTACATATTTATTATGTTCTTTTTTGTTCTAAATAAAATCGTTTTAAATCAACTATATTTTCCGGTGTATGTCATTCTTAATTTCATTTATATAATTACCTTTGTAACAAGAATTTTTGTGTGTACGCTTCTTATTGAATTTTGTTGTTCTGTTCTGTTCTGTAACATTACAAATACATTTTAAATTTACAAAGTAGTCTAGGACAATCAAGTAAAAATATTTATTTACATAAACGTAAAACATATTTATCGTCAAATAAACAAACAAATGGGGATATTTAATACTATTATTAAGTATATAAAGAAATGTTCTGAAAAGCATAAATTTGCATACAGTGACAATAAGTAAAATAAATGCATACAAAATATGTTAACAAAAAATTTTGATAATTTATGATGTTTCAGAAAATCACAAATTTTGTGAATATTTGAACAATCGTAACACTGGAATTCATTACATGCCGAACAAAACACGCCTGCTGCAAGTCGGTGTCCTTTGTCTAAACATGGCTGATACAATCGATGGACACGTCCACTAACCACATCATCGCCGCGGCATTCAGCCATTTTGAATAATATATTCGTATTGTCTTTTAAAATAGTATTCGTCCGGCAGTATTTAATGTTTGGTTATCACATTTTTTATGTAAATTTATCCATTTACTCGTCCATATTAGTCTGTAAAATGTTAAAGTCATGTGTAAGTACTTATATACAAGCAAAGAGAGATTGGCACCGAGATGAGACGATTTAATTCGATTTATTGTAAACTTCTTAGAAGCCAGCGATCATAATCGTCCTTTTCTAGTATAAGACCGCTTAAATATAATTTCCCGATTTTACCAATCTTATACATAAATGTCCTTACTAAAAGTACGTACTATAAGACAATGTTTCAATATACGTACTAACCACTTTCTTGTGACGACCCTGACTTATTTAAAGACCGGTCTTCAACATTCCTTGTAACGGCTTTGGTCCAGTGGTTAGTGCGCCGTTCTTGTTACCAAGCAATCCGGGTTCGAATCTCGGTTGCGGCAGGTCATACTTATATATTAGAATTTGAAAAACATGTCGATTTCCCGCCATTTATGGAACCAACTCCCTGTTTAAGGCTAATCTAAATATGGTTAGAATGCAGTCCAGGGAAACTTGTTAGATGAATCGGTCGCCGTTTATAACTGAATACCGTTGAAATACGTCCTTAAACCAAATGAGACAATTGAAACAGTACTGAATTTAATCAGCTTGCACTACTTTTGAAATGCTCACATTTCACTCTAGTTCTTTTAGCAACCGTATATTAAGTGGGATAAACGGTATAGTGCATAAGGTTCGGTACAGTTCCCGCGGTCCTTGCCATTCAGTGACGAGCTATCATTAAACTCTTGTATATATTTGACATCTGTTGGGCGAAAACAAATGGATACATTGAATCATACATCTTACTAAGTACAATAAGCATTTGTGATACTTTATAGTCACAGACGCAAACGCACACCTAAGAACGTTTGTTTTTTATTAAAATAATTAACAATATTTAAACTCTATATATTTCATGATATATTCACAAAATAATTTAATAAATTACAATGAACTACCAGTTGCTCTTTCTTTGCTACTAGATAATACAATAAGAATTTCACAAGAAAATCATCCACGATAATTGCCTACAAACATGTTTATTTTCACACGTGCAACATACAATCAAATGACTTTGTGATGTCTTCAAAGGCGCGATAGAACCGTTTATTAATATTACTATATCTTTCAACAATGGTCCTTTAAACAGAATATGCATTTACATTTGACCTTCCTTTCCTAAACCAAAATTTGGCATCTGATAAAATATATTTGATTCGCAGTATAGAATATAACCTATAGCCGCTTTAATAAACTTATAAACAAATGCTAACCTAACAAAGATTTAGAAATATTAAGGCGTCCATTCAAAGATCTATTTTTTCTAAAGAAGTACGCAGTAACGGGTACTTATTCACCGATTGCCTTGAACTTGGAAAATGAATGAGTTTGGTTTTTATCGTTTTACACTTTCATAACTTGGTGGTGGTTCTTCTGGATCAAATGTTGGTTCTCCATGCTGCCGGTGCTCTTGTAGCAGTTGTTCATTAAGCTCTTTTTGACGTTCCAGCTCTTCTTGAAGAAGCTGGTTCTGACTTTTCAATTCACTGATTTCTTTGTTTGTTTCGATAGTGTGTATATCGCCTAACATTAAAGAAACTGCGTTCGTGGATAACTCAGCCACACATCCTCTCGCCCCATTGGTGTTGCTAGTTCTCGAACGCTTAGTCCTATTATTAGCGTTACAAGTCACCGTAGACTCACTCGTATCATCAGTGTTACCAGTCGCCGTAGGCTCACTTCTATCATTAGTGTTACCTCTCACCGTAGGTTCATTTTGTCTATAACGACTAAGATATTTACCGTATCTTCCCATGATGAACCCGTAGACAATTACCATTAATATACCAAGAATACAACCAGTGAGATTTATTGCAGCAAATGCTTTATCAAAACCACTAGCGTCCTCTGGGAGAGCCACTGTACCGCATAATGCCAAAATTGTTCCAAGGATACAACCCACTGCCATTGTGATAGTGATACTATAGTGACCTCGTACCTTGAAGAAGTTTGGAAAATAAATCAAAACAAATGGTAACAAGCATGTATACTTTTTCCGCATTTCAGGGTTCTAAACTGTTATTCGATATGTACCAGCGTGCAGTCGAATTTACCAGTATTTCTAGATTTTGAATCAAAACGGCAATGTAAACAAGTATCACTGAATATTCAACTAAAAATGTTTAACACCAATAAAGGAGTGTAGAACGTACTAATGGAATTTATTATTTCCAACTAGTTTCGACTAACATTAGTCCAATGTGAAAAAGGCATTACATTTGACAGAAAACTCCAAAGGCGATTTTGGCAAACGATTTTTACGATATATCTGAATAATCGAAGCAAATTTATTAATACTTGCCTATTTTATATGAAAAGGTAAAAAGACTGCTGCTTTAAATTTGAAATAAATGTGGTAACTAGATCAAATACTTACGTCATGAAAAAGTGATTCTTCTCTTACAGTCTCATCTTTTTTATCAAATACTAGACAAAACCAGCAACACACGAAGGCCTACAATATAAGGAATCACGCCCGCTTAGCTAGGTACGGCAAGCATTAGTTCTACAGACATTGTGTATGTGACTTCGAGGCTCGAGCCCTGGGCACATATTCTCTCAACATCATTCATCCGCCATCGCTGACTTGAAACCTAGTAAACTGTCCGCAGTTATTTAACAGAAATACTCTCTGTTTACAAATCAAAGGACGTTTTGTATATAAGCTATTATAATTATTTAAACGGAATGGACTCTGTTTATAATGAAGAGATTTAATGAAAATGATGAAAAGCAGAACCAATGTGTATCAAGTACAGTCAAACCTAAAAACAAGGGCTTCATTGCCAGGTGACCTTTAATTGGAGGTCAGTTTGTTCTAAATAATCAATGACCGTTTTTAAAGAAGAATGACCTTTATTCGGAGGTAGCCGCTAACACAGAGTTGACTGTACTGCGATTATTTACTACTGTAACGTGCTTTTGATATGCAGAAAAGTATACAAGACGTATAGTGCACATCCGTTCAGATTAAATTGGTATTTAACAGTAATATAAATTCCTATTCATATACTGGTAAAAATAATGATACATGGAAGACATTATACGTTCAATAAAAAACATCATTATGAATTTTACGTCAATCAAGAGTTAAGCAACGTTCACACAAATTACATGGGAATCAGACTTCGAATTCATGCAGCATTTTACGACAATGTAAAATGTTGGAGTTAACATGGATACAAAGACCACTTTTAGGCCAAAAATTATGTCTTAATATCGGGATGGTCTTAAAATTGAATTGATTACTTAGTGAGATTTTATAGTCAGAAAATATGTAGTCAATCTGACTAAAGTATTCGATCTTCCTTACGGCAAGATCTGATGACGGCCTATACCAGTTTCTATTTTCAAAAGTCGGAATTTCCATTATCACTATTTATATCTATTTATAATTCAGCCAATCGTATAACTCGTTTCATCGGTACTTTGGCCGAATGAACATTCTACCTGACGATGTTATTTAAACGTTAGTAAACGTTAAATTACGTTTAACATATTTATCTGCAACCACTTTTTTGCTTTTTTTAATAATCCTGATCGATTCGGCCATAGTAGTATAGAAAATTTAATAAACACGCATGTCACATGGGCGCTATCATTACATTTAGTTGCGTAAGAATATGTGTTCGTGATAACTACAAGTCAAATTTTGTTTTTTAATGCGGTTAAAAATAGAATCAGATCACTTTCAGAATTATGAAATTAAGGCACTGATTGGCTAGTGGAAAAGGTCACCTGAGGTGACCTTCTATAGGTCGTCTTCAGATCCTCATAGCGTAGCGGGTTTGGGGATATGATTTTAATCAGATTGATATGTAGTTGACGTCCAGCAAAGTACTGTATAATTACAACTTTGGTATAAAGGCGTGCAGAAGATTCCCGAAAAGAAATTTGATGAACAGTCAATCCCGTCTTTACGGACCACATTGGTGGGACCACTAAGGGATCTTATTCGGGCATTTATTTGCTCAAACTAACATAAGTTTAATAGAATTGTCATTTTCAAGAATTCTGGTTAGTAACAATGAAACGTCGGTATTGAGATCGCTATTGGGACGGACAAATTGGTCTTAATATTAAACTTACCTCATTATCAAGTTGTAGCATAGAAGATAAAGCTAGCCGAGAACTAAAAGGTGGTAGTAACGAGATGGCCGTATATTTGTGACTGTCTACAAAAGCGATTTCAAAATCTGCATAAACGGAAAGTTTAAACCTCATGAGAAATGACAAAGCTATATACAAAAAATGTACATGTAATTCACTTACCGTTGGACCAACGAAATATCCGCCAATGAAATATGGTGGATTATAGAAGTCTTCAACCGATAAAGTAGGTGTAAGAGCAGACATCAACATCACAAACCCAAAGACCACCAGAACAACAGTCACTATCACATAAAACGTTTTTGCCCTTTCATAATTATCTTCATTTCCTTAAACAAATAAAATACTACGAAGTTAGAAATAATATGATGTCCACTACCTTCGCAGCGTTGCTTGATAGATAGATAGATAGATAGACACTGGAATACATGAATATTGTCTCGGTAAAAACAGATCAAAGTTATTTGTTACAATCTATAAACTCTACCCAAGTTAAACACTCAAAGTAATAAATTTCTGAGGGGCATTAGCAACATAAAAATAGCAACAACAACGACAACAGCTTTAGTTAATCAATTAATTGCTGATAAGTTTATATATTTCAGCATACGAAGATAGGCAATTCACAACAAACTTTACTCTGTCAAACGAACCCTCGGCTAATGGCACCCTGTTTAATGAGAAGAAGTAATATTATCTGGATGCAGAAGTAGTCATTCACGTTTAAGCCATTCTTGGCTTCACATTGGTCAGAGATGCCACGCCTGAATGTGTTCTGTGCAATGTACCACATTCTGTCAAACATATTCTTATTGACTGCATCCACTTTCAGCCAATCTGTATTGAATTTAGACAATTTGATGTTAAAAACATGAACGCAGTTTTTGAACTTGACTTTTAGGCCTGATACAATTTGTGATTACATAAAGGAAATTGGACTGTACAATAAATTGTGGTGCCTTTTAATACATTTCTTCTTTGATTAAGTATACATTGTTAAGTAAAAGTATTTACCATTTCATATCAGTTACCCTTCATTTCTTATTGATATACTATTCTTTTTACATGGATTATTCTTTTTATTTAAATGCGCCTTACATGACCGTTATTTGTCGATACGCCAGAAAACATCATTAAACATTGATCTATAATCAATAAATGCACTTTGACTTTTTTAGCAAAGTAATACATAGATTGTATAATATACTTGTATAATATACTTGTATAATATACAGACGACTGCCTTATTGATTGTAATACGCTTCAACTATAAAATTAATTAATATTTTAAGAGTCAGATCCAAGTCATAATTTGGTCCTAGAAATTAAATGTAAATTATTTCTGTCTTTGTATCTGAAATTAGAAAGATGCTTATTTTGAAATATATTTGGAAGAAGCCCAATATTAAGTTTATTGAGCTACATGTAGAAGTATTGGAGAATGATAATATATAAACATTATTAAATATTTATTCTTATTTGTGTATAAAGCGTTTGAAAAGAGAAATGATATTTTCTACGTAAACTAGAACCCTCTCTCTTTGTCTAATTATGTCACCATTGATCTTGGACATTACTATTGTTATATAGATATCGTCTATTTAAAACCCAGAACCTCGTATCTGCATATTGTGATATTTTTCGGGAACATAAGAAAACGTTCTCATTGTTTCTTTGTAATTTACGATTATGTTATACATTATAACATTATTCGAACATGTATATGTTAATGTATAACAGTATTGTACTGATATGTGATTACACTATATATTCAGGTAATATGATAGACATAATGACTTATTTTCCAAAATAACGTATAAAGCATCTATCTATCTTAAGATTCAAGCTATTTGAAACATTATTTTACGAGCTGGTTTTCTATATGTATTGATAGTGGTAAGAGTGACCGTGGTGGATGGGATATTTTGTTTCTAAACAAGTGTCTGTTATCGGCAGAATAATTTTCTGTATGTGATAAAAATCAAAAACCAAGTACCTACATTCAATAAAATATATTGGAAGCGACCTGTGGATAAGCAACTATAAATGGAAATGAAAGGGGGGTAACTTGGAACTGATTAAAAAACATGTTCAATGTATCAATATTGAAAGTATTAATCGGTGTACGAAAGTTTACAATAAAAATGTTTATTCATAACTTTATGTTACTTGGGCCTTTAGAAACCGTCGGCATTGTTTGTTTCTGGTTACATGCTCATTAAAAATAGGGTAGGTATGTCGGCACGTTTTTATTATTCTCTTGAAAGCGTGTGGAAATGTAACAAATAAGGAGAAAGTGGATATTCCGGTCCCCCTGGATTATAAAGTGTTGGGTCGTGGGGAAATTAGGGTAGATTGGACCGGTAACCAGAAACAAGTATTCTTTTATGCCTTAACAAGATCAGTTCTTTATTGAATACTCTTCAATTCAGGAGATGTCGAAATTAGGACATTTTGACGTATTGGCTGTCACTGCTCAGTATGTTTATTATTAGGTCTGTCGTTATTTGTTTTGAAATTATATTTGACCTTGAAATATGTTGAAACGATTATTGATAAATCAATACAAAGTAAATTTACGTCACTCAGTTCTTTATTTATTTTTCGCTCTACATTATGTATACAGTCGATTTAAAGTTAAACGAGAACCGTTGTAAACATTTACATTTTTCCGAGGTAGATCAGGTTATTTACCGGTTAAAATGACTTTATATTGTTATACATAAACAGAATACTATCGTATCGCACCGTGGCTCAGAGGTAAAGGCTATGATTTTTTTTATTGATTGCGGTCACGAGATCAAAACTACCAAAATGCTTTATTTTTTATATATATTTTTTGATGACATATATAGTATTCAAAACTGCAATGTCTCTCCGACTTTCAAGAATTACCCTTCATATTGTAAAAATCTAAATTGATATCTTGTTTCATGTACACAATAATGCGTATTACATATCATATACATGCAATATGCAGTACTTAGAGAAGGAGATGGACTGTTTAGTGATAGCAATCACTTTTGGCGACGAGGAGACAGTGAATGTAAGGATGCGTGTTGAATTTATATGCTTGAATTGTTTAGAACTGATACAATAAAATAATGAAAAAATAATGAAATAAAATAAATAAGCCAAAATAAAAGGATTTAAAATAATCAAAAGAAAAAAAACATATAAAATATAGTTATAAAATTACATTAACTAGGCTCGAACCATGCATAATAATCTCAAAATCATCAGCACTAACCTTTACGCTATTGAGTCAATAGTATTTATGTTTTCTCTATCTTATCTATAACGGTAACCGGGTTTACCAGTTACATCTGAATATCGAAAAGAGACTAATCCCTCATTAGCATGCAACTTTAAATCGACTTATAGTATTTACATGTACAGTGTTGAATATGCTATATCGGTAACGTACCTGTATCGAAAACAGGGGTCAATCTTGGCTAAGTTTTCAAACATTTATAAGATAAAATTATATGGTATAATTCTCAATGTAGAAATCATGTAATTAATCATATAAATACCTTGATCCACCATTATGCTGTTAATTATGCTTAAGGAATTAAACCAGTATTTTCTTTAATTTGATCATTCGTGCTGTATTCCGTTACCATTAATAAGGTGATATATTTTACACAAGCTGTTATATTATGTTATAACTGACATTACAATGTATATCCCTTATCTATCAACGCAATATTTACTTTAATGGCTATAACATCATCACAATAAAGAGTTGCGAAATCAATTTTCTATAAGAACTGAATTAAGTAGGTCGCATATGTTTACAAGGTAAAGGAAGAGGGCGTGTCCAAATAAACTCCGGTGAAATTGGCGTTAAATGGTTTTAATGACACTGAGCGCCCGTGCACTGAGTGTAAACATGTTGTTGAGGTGATTAAATATATAAAAAGGGTTAAAATTGTAAAACATTTTTGGCTTATTCTGTTAATTCGATCATTCTTGGTGTAACATTACTGTTACCTTGCAAGGTTTATAATAATACTACGCGTAGGTAAACTATTACGGTTAACATAGAGGGGCGGGAGTAGGAGGGGCTTGGAATAAACTCTTTACGTAGACCTACACGTAAAGTAAGATTAGTTGGTCCTTGGTATGTAAGGAATGTAATTATGGTATTAAAATAAAAAATAGATCAAGTATCTGGTGATGTAATTACACATATATATATATCGCTCAACAGCATACAATAATTAAGTATTTTTATCAAACTCTCAAAAATTAAACGAATTGTAGAAATTGAATCGACAGAGACACTTAAAAAGCCTGTTCGGACACCAATAGATGCTGTTGAGTGAACTGAAATATGACACATTTAAATATACACAAGCTTTAGTATTACAAACTTTAAAAGATTTCTTGATATTTTCAAAAAATAAAGATATTAAATTACAGCAATAAAAAGATTTCTATAAAACCATGTAAAACATTCGTATTGACTATTTACACAGAAGTAAATTCCTTTGTTGAAGAATATCGTGGCAGGTTTTTGCAGTTATTCTTATCAATTCTTTATTAGAGAAAACAATTCTATATTTTTCATTGAAAGCCAAAGTTGAGAACCCATTTACCATTCCACTAGCCATCTGTATCAATTTTTGCCTTATCAAACTATATTTGGGACATTGAAACAAAACATGAGTTTCTGTTTCAACAAGATCTGAACAGAATGGACATCTACGGTTTTGAACTGACTGTCCCTCATATCTTCCTGTTTCTATTCTTAATGGAGCAACTCCTGCTTTGAACTTTTAGACATGATCAATTTGCAATAGTCCTTGGTATTAAAAGTGTCAGTGAGCAAAGCATACATCCTCAATTTATTCTCTCTATTACCATTTGCTCTTTGGACACTTGCTAACCATTTTTCTTTATATGATAACATAAGATACTCATACAACTTAGTAGATAAACTTTTCTAGTTAAGAAAATATTATCAATAATATCGTGACATCCATTGTCATACATAAAATTCCTTGTTCTAAACATAAAATTCTTGCATCCATTATTTAAACAGGACAACGTTAACAGTATTTTTTTATTGATTCTTGAATTATCCATATTTTTTTAATCGGGACCAATACTTTCCTAGGGGCCCAGCCGATATCACGTGCAACAGCAGCAGTAGGTTTAAACCTCCCAACACCCAAAAAGAATTTCATGGCTCGGTTTTGAATTGCATCAATGGAGGGGAATGACTTTTCTCCCCAAATGGCAGCACCATAGGAAATAACAGGCCACACCATTGTATCATATATTTTTGTAAAAACGGAGAAAGGCATCCCGCCTAGTTTCTTGGATTTTGCTATAAGCCACCCCAACGCCCTACCCGCTGATCGAGAAACGCCCTTCCAGTGATGTCGAAGTCTTGATGTTCAGAAAGCAAAAGACCTAGATAAACATAACGGTCCACAGTCTACAAGTTGTTCTGACCACATTTAAACTGTGTGTTAGATCTGGGTATACTCTCACTCTCAGCAACCAGGACGATGTAGTCAGCGTAAAGCAGAAAGCATACTTTTTCTTCATCAATAACAGCATCAATATTTAAAGCTTTTACAGCAGACACGAAGTCGTTTAAATATAGATTAAAGAAAATTGGTGAGAGCGTACAACTCTGTCTGAGACCACAGGTAACATTAAACCAATCTGTTAACAAGGTCGTACGCCTTACTGAAATCGATGAAAGAGCAGAAGGTCGACATTTTCTTTTTCTTTCTATGATCAATAATATTAGATAAAGAAGACAATTGATCTATTGTACTTCTCTTTTTCCGGAAACCATTTTGCTCATCATGGAAAACACCATTTGCATCGGTCCATTTTTGCAATATATTATTTAATACACTGCAGTAAAGTTTCTACATACAACAATATAAGGTAATACCTCTATATCCTATAGGGTCCCTAGGGTCAGTGGTACTAGACTTTGGTGTAGGGTTTATGATTCCTTTACACTAAACAGAGGGAATGCAGCCTGATCGGAAGCACGAATTGAAGAAGATATGTAAGATTGACACTGCAACGTCATTTTTCAGTACATCAACGGGAATGACATCTATACCACTAGCCTTGTTGCGTTTAGCATCATTAACAACCTTGCTAAACTCCTGTATTGAAAACGCATAAGGGAATAGTGGCTCATTACACTCAGGCGCATGGTCGTTTGCATTGTCAACATTTACATTTTCATGAGTTTGATACAATTGACTAAAGCAGTTTTTCCATTTGTCAAGGACTATGTTATGGTTTCTTGAGATAGATCCATCATCTAATACCACTTCCATGGGAATTCCTCTCTTACTAGTAATACCAATTTTATCAATGGTTTTCCAGAGACCTCTTCCAATAAATCACATTGAAATTTGAACCAGTAGTAACGTTTGGCTTTGATCACTAGTTTATCAAGCAATCTCCTTTTTGCTACATACAACATTTTAAAATGTTTTTTTAATTGGACTTTTACACTTTACCTACTTTCTTTCACATATACATAACTCATTCCAAGCTTCAGACAAAGGATTGTCCCACCCTGGTTTTGACATTTTCCGTCTCTCATTATTGTTACTAGACATACAATAAACCTTTGTATTAGCTAACCTGATTCATCAGGTGAGCTTTTAGGACCGTTGAATGTCCGGCGTCCGTCGTCCGTCCACAAATAGTTTGTTTACACTCTAGCATCCGCAGCTCTTAAAGAATCGTGATTAAACTTGCTCACAATGTATATGGCCACAATGTCTCGGCTAAGTTCTATTATGGACAAAATCACACAAAATCACACAAAAACTTCTATGGGCCCTTGACTTTGAAAATTTGCTATATTTAGCTTGTTTACACTCTAGCGCCTTCATTTATTCACCGATCCTAATAATATTTTTAGTAAATGAGTATAAACAAAAGATCTTAAACAAGGCAGATTATGGGCGGAATCGGACCACATCTTCAAGAGTTATGGGCCCTTAACTTAGAAAATTTGCTATATTTTAGCTTGATTACCGTGACTCTAGCGCCTTCAGTTATTCACCGTTCCTAATCATATTTACAATGAATGTGTATGACCTTATGGTCTTGAAAAAGTTCAGTTATGGGTGGAATCGGACCACAACTTCAAGAGTTATGGGCCCTTGGATTAGAAAATTTGCTACGTTTTAGCTTGTTTAACAGTATTATACGAGATGGAAACTATATTACCTGGTCATTAAGTATTGTGCCTTTGTTCTCAGGTGAGCGATAAAGGGCCATCTTGGCCCTCTTGTTAGGGATATTTACATCCATACATGTTTGTATTTGATTACATAGAGTATAGTATGCATTATCAATATCATGTTGCCTATGTAAACTCTGTTCTAATTGAAAAACCGTGTCATGAAGGGCTTTTACAACATCATCATCTTTCATAAACGATTCAGGCATTTCATTTACCTTATAAATTGTACGGGAAGTCTTAGGGCAGTTATCCTCATTTAATTCAATATTAATGTTACTACCACTGCATATCTCCCAATGTCAGGTAAGAATCGAGTGATCCGGATATGATGTTGAGTACAAAACCTCATGACTAATTTTATTTATGGTTCAGACATTCTGTGAACTTCAAAAGATGAAAACAAAATAATGTAAGTCATCATGGCATACAATAGAATGATCAACGACTGAAGTTCCTGATGTAGACAGACAGGTATAATCTTTACTAATAAAATTTCGACCATTTAAAAAACACATGTTACAGCTCAATAAAAAATCTATAAGCAGAGTACCATAGGAATTTGTATTAAAATCAACAATATCAACAAGACGTTTTCAAGGGAGACAACTTTGCCGATAAGACCGGCCAAGTTACAGAAATGTTCCGCATGAGTGCAAATGTAAATTTAATACCTTCTACGCTTGTCAGAGTTAATTGATGCACGATGCTACTAACAACATCAACCGTTGCTAACGTAAGAACTCATTGCGCAATGGATATTGTACAGCGAAATGGACGAAATGAAGATGAAATTCTATTTTGATGGATTAAAACCAAATACACAAAGAAAACATCACATATTTTAACATAATCATGTATTTCTAATAATCATTATGCATACTTATTAACAATGTTGTTTTCTTACTTTTCGAAATTTTCGATAAGTAATTCTAAACAGTAACATTCGCGTGCAGTAGTTTTCAGAATATCGCTTTTCGTGAGCGAACTTTGACATTGCAATATGCTTGCTTGAGTGCATGACAAGTTTTATTCTGTATCGTATTTGATACATGATCTAATTATACAAATAATGTACTAGTATTCCGCTTATGATACACAAGGCCAATTGTAAAACTCACAAGGGGTACTCCATGTTCGAGTGGTAATGCATAGTTTCTAACTAGTAGGCTTAATCACCATGGAGCCACTCATCGTTGTCAGTTCAAATCCTACCAGGGTCCAGACATGTGAGGAAGCTGTCCAGCTAGCTTATGGCAGGTCAGTGGTTCAACCCAAATTTACCTCTGCGCACAACTTCCTCCACATTTAAAACAAGATAATTAAGTCACCAAATGCGAAGTTAAAGACCAGTAAAAAATAGAAAAAGCAACAACAACATAAACACAAGCAAAATAATAATGAAAACTAAATAAAAAAAGTTTATTTCATGCTATCACAGATGCAAAATAAAAGAAGTAAATTAAACTGATACAGAAGACATTAATTGTGTGCAACAAACTGAAATTATTCGGTTTACTGTAAAAATAACAAAGGCAATAATAACGTAACATGGAATGATTGGTACTGATCGCCTTTAATGATTACTAAAACCCAGGACTTATATACATACACGTTACTTATATACATGTATGTATATGAGTCCTTCCTAAAACAAAAACGATGATGAATTTTTTATATCAAAATCATCTAAAACATTCAAGGCACCGAATAAAAAAGCTGTCAATATTAAGCTTTTGTATAAGTTGCAGTACGGGTCATCCGGTATGGTCCTAATTTCATCACAAACCGGAAACCGAAAGTTATTCCCGGAAGTTCAGGATAATTTCCCGAATTTCGATAAATATCTGGTTAGTGCTTAAGATAACACAATAATTCCGATCACGGAATATTAACTATGACCACAGGTTCTGACATGCATGCCCATCAAGTGCTTTAAGGATGATAACGCGTTCTATCATTTGAATGATCTTTGAAACTAAAAGCCTGTCAAAGATAATGCGTTATATCAGTTAAATGATATATGAAACTACAAGAGCCTGTTCAAGGATTAGATTCAAGATTCCTGTCATTAAATCTCCAAGACAGAAATTTATTTCGCTGATAAGTATAAAATGGCAACCCATTAAGACAATAAATTTAAATGCTGCATTTATGGACAAATGACACTTAGTTAGGTCTCTAATATATATGGCCGTAATCGAGTGGTACATGAACGCCACATTACAATAACATATTGTACTATAGAGTGGTAGCAGTAGTAGCAAATTAAGTAGGGAATTACATTACATGTATAGCCCCAGAATTAAGTAGGGAATTACATTACATGTATATAGCCCCAGAATTAAGTAGGGAATTACATTACATGTATATAGCCCCAGAATTAAGTAGGGAATTACATTTCATGTATATAGCCCCAGAATTAAGTATGAATTTAGTTTCATTGCGCTTTTGTTTTAAAAGAGAATTAGTTAACATTTACTTATGAATGACACAAACGTCTTAAAGTAACATATTCTGTTGCTTTTTGTATTATTTTCCTGGGCCAGTCTTGAGTAAAATCCTTTTAAAGATTCTTTCATTTCTTAATAGCGGAAACATCACTGACAAGGTTATGGACTCGGACTAGAAATCATCATGACAGTCCCTAGACGATCAGAGTTAAAATTCCATCCTGGAAGTCGAAATAAATCAGATATGAGGAAACTGTCTAGCTAGCTTATGGAAGGTTACCGCTGATGGCTCTACTCAGGTGTGTACATGACTGGGGGCTTCCTCCATCGTCAAATGCTGGAAAAGCATCACATGATCATGGCTGCGACTTTAAACCGAACAAAAAATGAGACGCTTCTGTGCAAAGAATAAAACAAATCCATTCATGTGCAAGAATGACCTCAAACAAATTTCTTCAAATGAAAATATAAAAATAGTTATGCTATCAATAATTAGTGTAATATAGCTTTAGTAAACACCATGCTTGCAAGTACTTCGTAGTTTATCTTCTAATCATTTATTTTCCGCGAGCATTTGCTGATCTAATTAAAATCGATAATTTTGATACTAATGATACAAATTACAATTTCTACTTTCATACCCTCCTTCCTGCTTCGCTCTATCATTAAGGAAGCAATGGAATCACAGCCAATTAAGATGACAGTACCGACAAAAGTTGTGTGGAGTGCCAGGTTTACTCTTAATTGATTCGATACTTATCGTTATAACGATCGACACAGCATGTATAATATTACATAAATCATTTTCTGCCACCAGAACCTTGTATTCAGCAATGATCTAATTTGGTTTTAATCAGTTGTCACAGAATTAATACTTAAGCAATAACAAGAATGTCTTATCTGTCAATTATACACTTTGCCTTTTGTTACAACAAACAAATAGTAGGAAATTCATAGTACATACCTATACAATGTTTTGATAGATCATTAGGTTTACACAGTTATGCAAAATCTTAAGAGAACGTATCAATTTGTGGGTCAACATTTTGGATTTATCCCTTTCAAGTTCTGAGTTCAGTGAGAACTTTCTAACACAACGCAGTTTTGTTATTCAATCTATATCAGTATCATTACCGCGTTCTTCCCTGTTAGGTCCTGAATAGGCAGCTTGTTAGGTTTGTAAAACTCGTGGTACTTTGTTGGTATCAATCCCCTTTTTAATAATGGTATCAAGCCATTTGTTTGGCACTAGAAAATTGTATTTTTGTTTGTATAACTGCTTAGGTTGTTCTTCCACCTTCGCAAGTGTAGCGTTGGTGCTAGTTGCGTGATAATTTAAATAAGTTTATCCTAAATCTTTTAGTACAGTCTCACCTACGTCCAAAAACGAAAGTGTGATTTTCCGTCAATTTGTTGCTATTCTGTTAGAAAATATTCATTCGGTAAGGATTATTAGTGATTTATATTATCCTGTAAGTATGTATTAATCTGTTTTCTAGCAACTGCAATCGTTAATCTTAGTTGACACGTTTGCTTTTCATTGGAATTTACATATGAACGCTTTTAGATTGGACAAGTCAATTGTATTTTTGAACATGGGTAAGTCAGGTTGACTGACTCTTATTATTTCAGTATTTTTATTTGTAGTACATTGATTTGCAATGTTTAAGGTTTCTTTTATTATTAAACGTTAATTTTGTTAGTAAGACATCATTTGTGGAACGACTGTTGAAATCTGGGACCAAATTGGGGATTTTCTATTTACCTGAAACACCGGAGTTGTTTTGGACTCTTCCGTTAACGGGGTTATAGAAGCAGGTGTTCTAATGCTTTCGGAGAGGTCTAGTTTGACTTTCGAAAGACCTCCCGGATAACTGTGTACTAGTATTAAATATATTTATCGCAGAGCAATAATAAGTAACTTGACCTTCTGCTTGCGAATACTATTGCCACAAGCATAGTTTGTGGTATACGAAAGCAGCAGAAACTTGTTCTTATTGGGTGGTTGAGTCTCTCGTGCGTGGAGCAGTGCACCTCAAACTTCGTTGGTTGTGCTTTGTGAAACCACGAGAAAGAGCTACACAGCATTGTTCTGTGGTGTTATATTGACATAGCACAGGGATAGTAACAAAGGTTGGTTTGTTACGGCCAAATAATTTCGTGTCATCATCAGTGTAGCTAATAAGTTCTGAGTTGATATATCAAGTTGCTCCAAAGCAAGAAACCATTTGTCTATAGTAATTGTTATAAATGTTCATTTTATATCTTAATCGTTAGTTTTTTCTGTGTAGGAATCAGTCAGGCAAAGTAGCCAGGGGAAAATTATATATTATCCCACGGTTGTATTAATTGAGTATACCCTTGCACGTTACACAAGTTTCAATGATTGACACCTTCAAGAAACAGAATGTCTGAAGTTTGTCTGAAATAAGCTGAATTAATGCTGAATACAGGTTTACAGAAAAGTTGATGAATGAATGATTGTTTGGATTGGTTTCAGTCTAAGAAATATATCTGAAGAAATATGTCTGATCTGTCTGAATTATGTCTAGATTGTTCCATTTCAGTCAGTTTTCAGCATCTCAGCCATTATTCAGACAACAGTCTGAATCTAAAGTCTGAATCTTGCTGAATTTGTGCGACAGACAGGATAATGCATTCAGAGAAGTTTCATCGAAACTTCGGATTGATTCAGATCAAATTCAGACCATACTTTTCATAAGGGTGAAATTCCTGTTGTTCATCAATGTCATGTGTCTGGTTCACTTTTTAGAAACTGCATGCATTTAATATTTAGTCATTTGATGTTCCGACCAGTCACTTTTTGCCGACTTTTGTAGATTTTTCCCGAAGTCCCTTGAAGTCCTTAAAATCTGAAAACGTGATAGGGATGCTTAAGTCTTGCCATGGTAAAGTTTCTTCTTTGATTTGGCAAATGCTATCGACGCCTGCATAAAATCGTACTCCATGCATTTATGACCGGATTCCAAGAACTTGTTGTCAAATATGTGTATTTTAGGAATGGCAGAGACCATATTTAGGAGGCATTTTGCTACAGTGCTATTTGATTTCTGTTTTGACTTGAACAGTCTTCAGCATACAGTACCACGTGCTCCATGCAAGATGACAGGGGTAAAATATACAAATACAAATATGTCGCAAATTCATTTGATTCTCTTTAACCATCCACATAAGACCACAGATAACAATTTGCATTTGTGTCGCCTGCGCAGTGCACAGATTTTAGCAGCATATACATTTTTGCATGACTAACAATAGAATACGGTGTGTACAATACTGCTGGCAAGTCAAATATGACGCAATGAACATTGCATTCATCCTTAGGAATGCTTTTGTCATTGACTTTCTGTTCTCGTGCAATAACTTTTCGAGTTTGATGTCTTACATATACATATTTTGTTTCCTCAGCAAATGACCCGTCAATTTGTGCTGCCACATATCCATTGGTCTTTGTTAGGAACATATTAGTTGTATTCCTCATTGAAAAATCACGTCTGTATATTGGCTCTTTTACTGGATTGGTGCCTTATTCTTCAGTCTTGTCGGTACACCTCATGCATTTTACGAATTGTAAGAGCCGAGGCCAGATATTGCCATTTTTCGATCTGTGTGGCAATGATAACCAAATCGTTTTCAATTTTCGAATCAGACCTCATCTAAACAATACATGATTATACAGTTGTATCATAATAGACATAACGTTCACTGTTACTTTAAATTTAGAGTAAGTTTAACTATCGTGGACATACTACAAACTATTTTGTGTCTGAGCGTAATTTATTTATATAAATTCAACTCATTAAATAACATTCCCTTGAACAGTGACAGGAATTATTTTGTCAGTTCTTCAAAGCCATTGGTACTTAAACCTAAGTATTCAAACAATTGGCTATAAAATGCTTACCTTGACTAGTTTTATGAAGAATATCATGTATTTTTTTTTTTTTTTTTTTTTTTTTTTTTTTAGGAAATAAATCTTATTTTCAATTGTAAAATACTGAGAGAACACAAATACAACTTTCAAATTGAGGACGTGAACAAACTGTACCTTTCATATCATGCAGTAACTTCACCTATTGCACAAGCATAATTAGAAAAATTGAAAAAATTCTTCATGAAAGTCTTTAGAAACAAGAAAAATATTAAATTGGAGCCATCTGATTAGCTTAAAATGTAGTGCAAACTCTTACTGGTTCTGACTTTTCAATTCACTGATTTCTTTGTTTGTTTCGACAGTGTGTATATCGCCTAACATTAATGATACTGCGTTCGTGTCTTCCTCATTCACCAATCCTCTCGCCCCATAGGTGTTGCTAGTTCTCGAACGCTTATTCATATCATCAGTGTAACAAGTCACCGTAGGCTCAATCGTTTCATTAGTGTTACCTGTCACCGTATGTTCATTTTGTCTATAACGACTAAGATATTTACCGTACCTTCCCATGATGTATCCGTAGATAATTACCATTAATATGCCAAGAATACAACCAGTGAGTGTTATTGCAGCAAATGCTTTATCTAAACCAAAAGCGTCTTCTGGGAGAGCCACTGTACCACATAATGCCAAAATTGTTCCAAGGATACAACCCACTGCCATTGTGAATGTGATACTGTAGTGACCTCGTATCTGGAAGAATGGAAAATAAGTAAAAACAAAGGGTAATAAACATGTATCATTTTTCCACACTTCAGGGGTTTCAACTGTTATTCGATATGTACCAGCATGCAGTCGGCCTTACCAGTAGATTGTGGACCGAATCGGCAATGAAAAACTGGCATGTTTCATTGAACATACACAGTTCAATAAGACAAGAGGGCCATGATGGCCCTATTTCGCTCACCAGAAAAAAAAACATTTTCTTTTTTTTCCCAAATGAGCCTTTGTAAAATCCATTTTCACCCCAGGGCAATCATGTGAACAAACTTGGTAGAGATCCACCTGAAAATGCTACATACAAAATATCTAAGCTCTAGGCCTTTTTGGTTTGGGCAAGAAGATTTTTGAAATGTTCCTACATAAGCATATATAAATCAAGTTACCCTCAAGGCGGGGCCAATTTTTACAAGCTTCGTAGATGTCCACTAGACAATGCTGCATGCAAAATATCTAAGCTCTATATGCCTTGTGGTTTAGGACAAGATGATTATTTTAAATTTTCGTATATGAACCTTCATAAAATACAGTAAACCCCGGGGTGTGGCCAATTTTGACTCAAGGGCAATACTTTTTACAAACTTGGTACAGGTCTACTAGACGATGCTACATATCAAATATCCAAGCTCTAATGCATTGTCGTTTCTGAAAAGAAGATTTATTTTTATTTTCCTATATATTCTTTATTAAATCAAGTTACCCCTGGGACGGAGCCAATTTTGACCCCACGGCCATTATTTGAACAAACTTGGTAGAGTTACATTAGCAAATACTACAAACCAAATATCTTTACTCTATGCCCCACGGTTTCTGACAGTCAAGAAGTTTTTCCTATTGGTTGCCATGTTAACCAATTCTTTAATGAATATTTTTTTAATTTGGTAGAGCTTCGTGCAAGGAACATCCCTGTAAAATTTCATTGAAATTGGCCAACTGAAGGAGGAGATGTTGTTTAAAGCAATTGTTGACGCACTGACGGACGCACGCACGCACAGACGAGGGACAACACGCGATCACAATAGCTCACCTTGAGCACTTTTTGCTCTGGTGGGCTAAAAATGCACAACATTCGACAGAAAACTCTGAAAGCGATTTTGGCAAACGATTTTTAGGATATCTTTGAATAATCGAAGCAAATTTATTTATACTCGCCTATGTTAATACATGAAAAGGTAAAAAAAGACTGCTGCTTTAAGGTTGGTCACTCGTGATATCGAAAAATTTCATTGTAACAAGTGTGTTTCGATTCTGATTTACTCTTGAAGAATAACGTATTGTCTTTTGTTTTTTTCTTGCGAAAGGAGTATATCCATGATCTGACTTTTTCGTAAAATTACTTTTTAGTGATATACCCAAAATCGGTGAATTTCTTATAACGGTCTTGAATAGGGTGGTATGGGTAGAGAAATTACCAAATAAATATCATTGAAATCACATGAAAATGTACTGGGTGTAACACAGTCTTAACATAGAAGAAACTTAAAGGATTAAATGTCCACTTAATGCCAATTTCCTGACAGTGTGCTATTTCAAACACTGTGTTATTTATCAAAATAAGATTTATAAAAAGGCTTTAAAAATCAACTTTATACAATTTTTGCATATTGAGGAGTAAAACGATTTTAAATGGCATTGATTATGCTGAAGTATGTTAAAAATCAAACAAAAATATTACATAAAAGGTATATTTCCATGTTCATATAAGAAAGTTATCATGTGAAATGTTAAGTCTCTTAGCTATTTTTCCAGCAAAAAAACTGAATATTTCTTAGAAATGTTTATTTAAGAAACAATACTTGTGATGGACTTGCATGCATTCATTTTGGATGAAAATCTTTCCGCCCCCCCCCCCCCCCCCTTTAAAACAGCAACTAATTTAATATATCTATTAAAAAGAAATAAACAATCTTTTTAAGAACTTTAATGGGGTAATAAGTTTGCAAACCGGGTTGTATAAATGTATTCATGTACAATTTAACAACCCTTAATTGATAAACATTGAACGGCATATTGTTGTTGTATATATACAGATGAACTAAATTGAAGCCGTAATCTGGTCGGATGTCGTAAAAGCAGTAAAAATTCGCGATGGAGAAAATGCTGCTTTGAAATTATTTATGTATTTAAATGACATTGTTGACTAAGTATATTAAATGATAAAACAATACAATAATTTGTAATTTTACGACATGTAGCGAGATTACGAGTGACCACCCTTAAATCTGAAATAAATATGATAACTGAGTCAAATACTTACGTCATGAATAAGTGATTCTTCTTTGTCGGTCTCATGTTTTTTATCAAATACCACACAAAACCAGCAGCACACGAAGGCCTACAAAATAAAGAAAATGGTAAAGGATCCGTTTATAGTCTGAAATTTATATATATATTCAACCGGCTTTCACAAGTTACCCCCCCCCCGCACATGGTAAAGAAACCTAGTTGTCTGCAGTTATATAACCGAAATATGATCTGTTTACAAAATAACGGTACATTTTGTATATAAGGTATCATATTTAAAGGGAATAGTCTCTGAATAATGAAGAGAATAATTAATGAACATGATGAAAAGTATCTAGAACCAATATGTATCCAGTACAGTCAAACCTATAAACAAAGGCCACCCTCGGGAAAGACATAATGAGGTTTTTATTGCCAGATGACCTTTAATTGAAGGTCATTTCTTCTAAATCATCAATGACGGATTTTTAAAGGATGTTCTTTATTTACAGCATGCCTTTATTCGGAGGTGACCGCTAGGTGGCCGCTAAAACAGGTTTGACTGTACTTGTACTTAAGCTTCGATTATTTACTACTTTAACGATGTAAAATATGAATAATAGTGCACAGTCGTTCAGATAAAATTGGTATCTAACAGTAATATAAATTCGTATTCATGATACAAGTAAAAAAGTGATATATAATCATTATGATTTTTACGTCAATCAGGAGTTTAGCAACGTTCACACAAATTGCATGAGAATCAAACTTCGAATTCATGCAGCATTTTACGACACCAGTGACAATGTAAACTACTGCAGCTAATATGGATGCAAAGACCACCACTAACTTGGCACGAAGCCAAAAGTCAGGTATTGGTGTTGCGGTTGGATTAATAAGATAGTTCGGTTGATTACGGTGATATGTTTAGTCAGAAAACATGCTGTTGATATTCAGCGAAGTAATGTCCAGTTACAACATCAGTATGAAAGCGTGTAGAGTAAGATGCTCGAAACGAAAGTGTAATGAACAGCCAATCCCGTCTATACGGACCACCTTCATGGGATCAATAAGGGATCGTATTCGGGCTTTTTCTTCATTCGAAGTTAACACTTGTGAATTGTATAGTCCTTTTTAAGAATTTTGGTTAGTAACTGTGCAATCTCGGTATTAAAACCGCTATTGGGACGGCCAAATTGGTCTTAGTACTAAAATGACCTCGTATTCAAGTTTTAACATAGAAGAAAAAGCTAGCCGGAAAATAACGATAATTCGAGACGGCCGTTAATTTATAGCTGTCTATAAAAGTGCACAAATGGAGATTTTTAACATCGTGAGAAATGACAAAGCTATATAATTTACTTACAGCTAGACCAACGAAATATCCACCAATGAAATATGGTGGATTATAGACGTCTACAGTCGATAAAGTAGATACAAGAGCAGATATCAACATCACCAACCCATAGAACAACAGAACAACAGCCACTAGCTCATAAAACCTTTTTACTTTTTCATCTGCATTTCCTTAAACAAATAAGTAGTACCATAAAGTTGGGAATATTATTAGGATTCCAAAGTAAGTTCAGCTTTTGTTTGTTTGAAAAACCTGAAAATATGTTCTACTGTAAGTATTGATCACAGGTACTTGACACAAAAAAATATTTTTTTAACACATTTTGGCCATATAGCCTTCTTATATATGATAAGATAGAAAGGTACCCAACGTAAATTTGACAGTCATGCGAAACAACCAAGCTGAACTGCAATGAAAAACGACCAGACAACGGTTTTCTTTGTGTGGTAGACTGCAGGAGGGTTTTATCTGGACATAACAGCTATTTATTTGATGAAAATCGACAAAACACACGAAACACAGTTCAAAGTTTCACCAAATTAACACATATTTTGACCAATGTCGTATACAGGGTATACAGTTCTAGACAGTATTTTTGTATCAAAACTCCATATACGAACATAGAAAAGTGCTTACTTCAATAAATAAACACGTTTACTTGATTTTCGAGGAACAACTTTGTTGAACGCATGCAATTTGCGCTGAAAACAACAAAATATGGCTGTAAATTCAACTGTTTTGAATGCGACCTGTAGATTTTTGATAAGCAACTATACAGTAAATAGAAATGAAAGGGGGTAATTGAAAAATAACTAAAATCAACCATTTTTAATGTATCAATATTGAAACTGCCTGTATTAATCAGTGTTGTACTTGCAGATTTGTTTGTGACTGATTAATCAGTAATACTCATTGAAATGAAGTTTATGCATATTATGTCATTCTATTTGTCATGTTATCATGTCTCTTATATATTCATATTTATTTGTTTGTATCTGTTCAGAGAATGGAGGAATAAAAGCTAAATAATAATAATAATAGACCTAAAACGTCGGCATAATTTGTTTCTGGTTACATGCTCATTAAAAATAGGGTAGGTATGTCGGGACGTTTGTTTTTTGACAAAGAGGATATTCTGGTCCTCCGGATTATAAAGTGTTGGGTCGCGGGGTAAATTAGGGTAGATTGGACCGGTAACCAGAAACAGGTATTTGTATGCCTTATGGTACATTTAACAAGATAATTCCTTTATTGAACACTCTTTATTCGGAAGATGTCGAAATTAGGACAATTGACGAATCGGCTGTCACCGCTCAGTATGTTCATTATTATTCTTTGTTATGGGTTGTTATTAAAGTCCCATTAGCTATAAAAAATATATGAAAACAACAAACAATTGCATATATTATACCAAGATAATAATTACCGACGAAACAAGCCATTTTTCTTCTAAATACACTCATTTCGCTGTGAATTTTGCTTTTGTACACTTGAAATATATAGAGCGCGTGACGTCATTTAATGCTGTGTGTGCATAATATGACTGCGGGAAAACACAGCTGTTCTATAAATAGTATTTTTTCAATGATATTGAAAAAAACTACGATAGTGGTTTTGGAAACATTTGTTTCGCTATAAAGTATGCACGGGAGGAAAACACACCAGCTTTCTCTGTTATAGAACAAACAGAAACTGTTAGGACCGATAAATTTATATCAAATTAACGATATTTCGATTTTTTAACAAACTCTTTTTTTCATAATAATTTCTTCATAATGTTTTTTTCCCAAGATATTAATTTCATTATCAACAAGACTAGTAATCTTTAATAAATAATTTGCATCCAATAAATTCATATCGTCTGCTATATTTGTATCCCTCTATATCTTTGTTGTCTGCGTTTTCCAATTTCCTTCAATTTCTGTGTTGCCTGCGTTTTTCTTCTATTCAAAAAGCGTCTGCGTTTTATACCCACCGAAGTTGTATTTGACCTTGAATACGTTGAAACGATCCAAACTAAATATACGTCAGTTCTGTATTTGTTTTTCGCTCTACATTATGTGTACGTAATTAAAACGAATATAGTTATATCAAGTATTGAAAACAACAAGAATATCGGTAACGTAACTGTATCGAAAACAGGTCAACCTTAGCTATGAAGATTAGTTCACGACGTAAAATTGTTTAGTTTTCAAAACATTTATAAGATAAAATGATGGTGTAATTCTCAATGAAGTAATTCTGTGAGTAATCATATAAATACCTTGATCCACCATTATGCTGTTAATTATACTTATGGAATTAAACCAGTATTTTCTATAATTTAATCATTCGTGCTGTATTCCGTTAGCTAGGCTACCAAAATTAATCATGCGATATATTTTACACAAGCTGTTATATTTTGTTATTTATAACTGATATTACAATGTATATCCCTTATCCATCAACGCAATACTTTAACATCATCACAATAAAAGAGTTGCGAAATCAATTTTCTATAAGAACCGAATTAAGTAGGTCGCATTAAGGAAGAGGGCGTGTCCAAATAAACTCCGGTGAAATTGGCGTTAAATGGTTTTAATGACACTGAGGGTAAACATATGTTGCTAGGGTGAGTAAAACTATATGTATATAAAGAAAAGTCATAATTGTCAAGCAAATTAGGCGTATTTTGTTAATTCATTCATTTTGGTATAACGTACATTATACTGTTACTTAATAATTGCATGAGGTCTTAAAATTATACTACTTAGAGGGGCGGAAATAGTAGGGGCTTGGAATAATCTCTTCATGTACACGTATGGCTGGTTCTTGGTCCTTGATAATCATGGGATATAATTATCTACGTGTTAAGTGCAATCTGGGACCATTATAAGTTTATTTTTTGAACACCATTAGCTAGGTCAATTGATCCTTATAAGGTTACATAGTATATATGTACAATACATAAGTAATGATAGCATACATGCATACATACGGACACAATTACACAATTTTATACATAATTTCATAATTGCATACATAATCACACAATTACAAAAAATGTACATACATCACATATACATACACACATTAATTACATACATGCATTAATTACATGTACATACATGTACATACATGCATTAATTACATTCATTAATTACATCTAAACATACAAAATGCAAAAGTACATAACCACATATCTACATACATACATGAATACATACGCCCATGGGAGAACGGCGGAGAAGGTTTTTTTATAAAAGCACATGATAGATAGAGCTTTCACAAAATACATGCAAATGAAATAGAAATTGTAAGAATTGTAAGAATATTTGTGTAAAAATATTTGCCGAGTTATATCTAAAGCTATAGTGCCAGTAAACATTGACTTCGGCTCCGCTGTTTCCAAGACGTCATAATCAAAATAAGTAAAAAATATACATAAACATATAGTTTATTTTGAAATCAGTAGGCACTGAGGTCCATGTGAAAATACAATTATATGTATGGAAATTACAAATGACGTGACAAAGACAATGGTTAACATAAAAAATAATGATTTACGCAGATTATGGTTTGTACTAACAAATGGGATGTGAAGTTATTTTTATAATTCCTATCACGGAATATTAACTAACTATGACCACAGGTTCTGACATGTATGCCCATCAAGGGCTTTAAGGGTGAAACTAAAAGCCTGTTTAAGATAATGCGTGCATTCATTCAAATAATCTTTGAAACTCGAGATTCATGTCATTCAATCTCCGAGACAGAAAATTCATTTCTTTCGCTCATTAGTATAAGAGGGCAATCCGGTTGGACACTGAATTTAAATGCTGCATTCGTTGACAAACGACGCTTGGTTAGGTATCCAGATACATACGAGTACAATATTACACAATATAATGTCTAGCTAGCTGACCGAAGGTTGTGGAGGTTCGACTCATTCAGGTGTACATGACTTTGGTCTTTCTCCACCATCCGGATGTGTCGCCTGGCGCTGGATAGTTTACGTGACATATGAGCAAACATGTTGCAAAGTGTACTTAACCTTGCTTTATTGTAGAACATTGTTGTACCTGTTTACACTGTCTGAAAGAAAGCGGAATAAATAAAAGAAATGCATAACTTAGAGTTACGGTTCTTGCGCACTGCAATTCGGGTCATTGCAAGAAACATGCAAACCAAGTTTCGAGTCATTCGAACTTATGGTGACAAAGTTATGTTCCGGACAAGAAATCCTCTGATAAAATCAATCAAAGGGGAGTATTTCAAAAGCCGCAAAAGGAGTTATGGTTCTTGTGCACTGCACTTTGGATCATTGCAAGAAACATGCACACCAAGTTTGAAGTCATTTGAACATATGGTGACAAAGTTATGTTCCGGACAAGCAAAAGGGGACGCCGCCGCCGAAAAAGTAATCCTTATGTGCCGCCTAGACAGGCGTAGTCTTGAGTTCCTTCCCCTTACACTATGTGATCGGTAATTGTAGAGCACGTCCGGGAACCAGACTAAGACAGGCGACACAAAAAAAGAACAAAATGAGAAGCTTCTGCACAGAAGAATAAAACGAATACAGGCATGTGCATGCCTGACCTAAAACAATTTTCTTCAAATGAAAATATAAAAATATTTATGGTTTCAATAATTAGTGTAACACATAGCTTTAGTAAACACCATGCAAGGACTCCGTAGTTTATCTTCAAATCATTTATTTTCCGCGACAATTTACTGATCTAATTGAAATCGATAGTTTTGATGCTAATGATACAAATTTCTACTTTCATGTCCTCCTTCCTCTGTCTATCATTAAGGAAGTACTGGAATCACAACCAATTAAGATAACAGTACCGACAAAAGTATAAAAGTAGTGTTGTGTGGAGTGCCGGGTTTACTCTTCAGTAATTAATTCTATACTTGTCGCGATTAGCTAAGGAAGACATGATATTCCGACATGTAGATCTAAATAAAATAAATATTTCACTTCAAAAAGTGATTTATATTCATGCTTACACTCACTCTAAGCAAAAATTGTCAGTGCTCAAATCTTTAACTTGGCCGACTGATAAAAAGCAATCCGGTAAAATGATAAGCATCTCGAACACGTTTGTCTGTCCAACGACTGTCAAATTCTCAGACTGTCTCACGGAGTCTGTTATATAACAAAGAAAGAATAATTTCAGAAAAAATACAGTCAATGATCAATAACTATAAGGCTCGTTTTTCTTCTTTTGCTTTGAGATTCAATGCATTCTGTCGTTCCCCTATGCAATCAGAAAGTCTAATAAGTATCGTTAGTTTGGTTTTTGAACTTTTGGTTCAATCAGGCATGGCAAATTGACAGTATTAAAGTAAATGATTCGTATTAGCTCGTCCCTGATTTATTAACTCGTCACGTAGTGAATCTAATGAAGACATTTTAACACCATTAAACTGATTTCATTTCCAAAAGTTAGGATAATTTTCTACGTTATTTTAGCGATCTGTAATTACAATTACACGAGAAAAGAGGTTATTTAATTCTAATCAGAGCTTATATTTTAAAATATAAATAGGTTGTCACCTCGTAGTTTAAAGATGAATAGATGCCCATTCAGCGAAATGAATTCCCTAATTGTCTTCAAAGAAAATAAAGCCGTAATTTGAAAATTTCATTAAATCTCCCACGTAAGGCTTCAGAATTAGTCTCTCGATGTGTTAATTGATTACCCCCGGATGTACAGTCCGAATTTACTTCCACTAAAAACACAAATTATAAACCCTTCTTTCAATTTCCGTGAGAAAACAACAAACTTTAGAGTGTTCATTAAATAATATAATTATAGAGTGGATTATCTTCTGGTTTTATGTAAAAATGTTGAGAAATTAGTTGGAATGGATGCTCGGGACATATATTGGGCTAATCAAGGACTAATACACGTTTCTCAGACCATCCTATTGTATATTACTTGTCAAGCGTCAATGTGGCGGTTATTGGGGTCTAATGTAGCATCAGAAGCCAAGGACATTTGTGCGACTTTTCAAGCTTTAACGGAGGAAGCTGATCACAGGTGAAACAGGGTTGAACCGTCAACCTAGCTTTAATAAGTCAATTGGATAATTGCCTCACACTTGATTATTTACGAGATATCCCGGGTATAGAATTCGAGACCATACTGTTGCTCGACCACGGTGGTCCCAAGTAACTGTGTTTTGTTTTGTAGTTGTTGTTAGCAATGGGTTTAACGCCGTTTTCCATTGATATTTCAATTGCATACGGCGGCCGCTTCAGTTTCCCTTGATGCTGGTCGACATAACGTATATATAACAACATCAGTGGGTTGAATTTGTGGACAGTTTATTCAAGATAGTTAACATAAATTGTGAATTTCACAACGTTCTTCTATTTCTCAATAAAAAGATGGTTTTGTTTTTTTATATTTCCTTCAAATAACTAGATTAGTAGATCATTCTCTGTCAAAAAGAAGATACAAGGACGAATACCTATACCCAATGGCATTTCACCCAAGTTGTGTCCTGGACTTATTGCTTATACTAAACCTTATTCTCTGCGAATAACTGCAAATGTATCATTCCACATGCGATCGAATCTCTTAAGACAGCGATTGGAGACGGATAAATGAACATTGGCACCAAGACTTTACTGACACTGTTGTTTGAATTCGAATATCCTGAATGGGTATAAAGCGTGGACGTCTACAATTCTTAAACACATCTTTAACCGTTTGGGATAAAGGGACAACTTCTGGAATCTTTAAGTCCAAAAACGGAATCACAAAATTTAGAGGAAGCTGTTAGGCAAGTTTACAGGTTGATGTTTTATCCCAGATGTAAGCCTGAGTTTTTTTTAATTCACTGTTAAAGCTAGAAGTTGTTAAATGACCTTGGCTGCAGGTGAGGTGTGTAACTCCAGTAAATGTGAGTTCAAATAATACCGAAAATAGAACCAAAATACTATGAACTTCGTTTTGAAAGCCTCACATCTTTTATAAGTTAGAAGTATTGAGAAACACAGTAAATAAAACAACAATGGTAATTCCCTTGAACCAACTTTATTTACCCACTGTCTGGCATCATTCAAAAATAGCAGAATTAAAAAAGAAAACAAATAACAATTAACAAGACTATACAAGTAACCCCTCTCCAAAAGTTGACTTAAAATGCGGAGTCAATCATTTCAGAAAATAGCACTATGACATTTTTACAAATTAATCTTGTACATGTATATGTAAAGAAGCTATTCAGGTAGCTTACGAAAGGTCAGAGGTTCTATGTACCCGGGTGTAAGCCAGGGGTTTTCATTCACCCGTAAAGCTGGAAAGACACCACAAAAAAACCTGGCTGTTGGTGCCCCTCAAACCCCAGTGGTATCCGCAAAGCACAGTATGTCTGTCTCATTTAATGTAAGATAACAACTGTAAAGTATTAAAATTGTGTAGAACACCAATGTTCTCAACAATGGCTGACCAAATGATAATCATAATACACATTAAAAAGACTCAACTCAGAAAGAAATAAGAAAATACTATATGTACTACTGAAAACTTACTAAAGACACTAAAAGTCTTATTAAAGGATAAAATATCACAAACAAATTTTAGTTTTTATCAATTTTTCATGATCACGTAAAAGCATTACATTTATAGATTAATACTAACTCCATACAGATGTTTTTAATAAATGTCACATTTTATTTGTTGATACATCTAGAATTTAATGTAAATCACAACTGCCATCATAAGATTGGAGTTTCCAGAATTTAAAAAAAACTGTAAAAATTGCATCTATATAGCCCTTTAATTTTGCATGAATTGCATTAACATAGTGAAACTGATAAGTTCCTATGAAGTTTTGTTTGGCAATTGGATCATATGGCAAGTTTGTTCTCAAACCCTTTTTAAATTCCCTAAGTTTTGATAGTTGATTCAATTAATTTGCTGAAATTGTTATGGAAATTTCATTGGAAATATAAACAGAATTGAAGCAAATAACAAATCAGTACAGAGACATTAGTATAACTGTGAATTATAACTCAATTAAAATCAGTAGCATATACTATACAGGGCTGGACTGCCACTCTCTGTGTGAAATCCACTCAAACCAAGTAATTAGGCACCTTATTAAATAATACAATTTGTAAATTACACACTTGAAGGGTAAAAGTCATAAAAAGAATACAAATAAACACATAAACAGACTGAAAACTACAGACTGTACCTGTTTTCGGATGTAACAGATTTGGACAGATGCTGGAATGGACCAAAAACGAATATTTGAATTTCTCAAACATACCAATACATGTATTATTACTGTCATTTGTTCTTCGAAATAACACATGTATCAAGTCTACCCAGCTGATATTGTATAAATGTCTTAGACTAACACTACCTGCTTACATCAAGATTACATTTTCAATTGCAGAGCATTTTTACATTTGATATGCTACAAAAGTACAATTTAGCTTAATTACATCAAAATTAATATCAGACATTTTACAACATCTCTTCATGAATATACAAAGGATATTAAAAAAATATGACTAGTTTTACATAAATATGCACACATATGTAGTATAGACAATAGTTTACAGCTTTGGTGATATCTATGTAATGATTCATGAGAAGAAACTGGATGCATTTTGAATGTCCATTAAATACAATAACAATAATGCATTGATACTATAATCATAAAACATAAAAAGCAACCAATAAAACAAAAGGAAACATTTTATTGAAGTGAAAGAAAATTGCAACCAAATGCATGGCATTAAACAAGTGAATATACTAATAACATCATATTTATTTAACAGACTTTCCAAATATTTCTTTGGCCAATAAATAATACTTTGTTCAAAAGGTTCCTGCACTAAAATAAGATAAAATACAAGTTATACTTACCGGTAGATTAACAAAAGAAATGGCAAAATCATTTCCATGTAAGGTACATGCAATGAGTATTTCTTCACAAAAACAAAATCTAATTCTATCATATAAAACATCTCATTATAATTTTATGTACTTGGAAACACAATGTGGCATAAAATGAGCAAACACTTTCTCAAAACAAGAAATTTGAATAATTCAATCTGAGATAGTTAACATTACATTAACATTACAACATTTAACAGTAAAATACCAAATTTTCTCTGATAAATGCTCCAAAAGGGGGGAGGGTGAGTTAGAAAAATGTATACAGTTATCAATATAAGGTTAAAATCTTAGTGGTAGGGGCATTAATTATGACCAGGAATATTTATTAGGGAATATTTGGTCAAACAAAAACCATAGCATACAATATTATCACAGACAGATGTATTGCAAGAGTATACATGTATATCACAATATGGCAGGAATAGAATTACAGAAAATCCAATGAAAACAATGATTGTACAGGGTGTTTAATGTGTCACTTAGGGTAAATTCTGGAATGTTAAACTCTGAGAAAATAAAGTTCTCCACACATAAATAAAACCGCATAATTATACATTTTTCTAGTAAAAATAAATGCCAAAGTTTATACTTAATAAAATGTTGAGAAACCTTAACAAGTGACATTGTCTGATTTAAGAAATATTAAGAAGTTTCCATATTTTATCAATCCAAAGAGTAGAGAGTATGCTGCACAAGAAATGTAAATCATTGTCCCTGACTCGTGGTTTGAGCCACAAGTTTTCCGATCTACAGCTCTTATGACAAACATGAAAGAAAGAGTTCCTTTAACGCAGGCAAACATTCCATAGAGAAGTTATGAAATACAAACAAAGAATAAACAAGAAAAGATGATAAAAATTAATACCAACTTAAATATTAATGTTACAGTATAAATATAGCATATATGAAATAACTTATGAGTACATTTTGATGTTTTTGACTATATTTAGTAACACACAAAAGGGTTGTCACATAAATACATTGCACAAGATTGTATACAGAATATGCCTTATCCAAAAATACTATTAAGTATGTATGAAAATATTTCAATATATCACTACAAAATACAAAACCCTAGAGACACACATGGAAATGAGCAACAGAAATATAAGATTGTCAAGGAGACACCTACTCATATATCATTCTGCTAAAGCTACCATTACCAAGCAACAACACAAAAGCACAGGATTAAATATGACAACATTCGGCATTAAATGCTTTCATTGGTTATCTCCCCTTGTGGCGTATTAAACACTGACCACATTCCACCTGATGATGGATGTTTAAATGAAATAAATTTAACAAATCATTTTAGTCAACAAAATTTACCTTCATGTTTTCATTTAACATACTAAATCTATACATATATTTACATGGAATAGAACCATACCAAGGTCAGTATCATGTAAATTATAAAATTATACATGTTATACCAAAATAATGAACTTAACAAAATATAGCTGAAACAATATATTGAGGATGTAATAAAATTTTCCTCCTAAGGGAGTTAATTCAACATATAGTATAAGGTGAAAAACTTATCGAACATTGAATATTCCACTAAATCAATCAAACAAATGCTACTTTTATATGTAAATACATTGTAAATCAACAATGGTATCTAAATGCACAGCAAGCCAACTTGTATTATAAAAGTTTAAGTTTATTGGTATTAACAGCATATAATGCCTCTGACCAGTATCATGTATTATGAAATGTCTGATTTCAATGCAAAACAAAAGAATATGCCCTTGTCTTTGAAATTGTGTTATCTATCAAGTGACTAACAGTTTACTATGAACTGATTGTCCAAAACAAGAAAATTATTCCCATTTCACTACAAATTAAATGCAAAAAATGGCAATTTTCATTTGTCAAAGGAATACTTAAAATGAGGATAGATATCAGAAAAGCAAAAAATCATGAAAAATCAAGGTAATACTATGGTCATTCGAACACATGGAATGAATATTCATAAAATCTGGAACAACAATATATAATAATACTTACAAGATTGAGTAACATGTATTAAAGCCAACATAGATTGTCTACCCTTTTGTTTTGTATTGCACAATCATTTTGTAAGATAAATTAAGTAAAATCCACACTCAGCTACCACTTCTATATAAAGGCCATCTCATTGTAAATACCAGCTCAGTACTAACAGCCCCTAACATAAAGACCATCTCTTTATCAAGACCACATCATTATAAAACTACCTCAATATTTAAACTGCCTCATTGTAAAGATCACCTTAGTACTAACACCTCCTCACTTAACAGACCATCTCAAAATTTAGACTGCCTCAGAGTAAAGACCATGTCAAATATTAAATGGCAACCTAACTATAAACACCTACTCAATATTAAGACCATCACACTATAAAAACCATCTCAGTATTTGGACCAAATCACTATATAGACAACCTTGTCATTAAGACTACCTTACTAGACCAGTTTAATATTAAGACTACCTGAGTGTAAGGACCATTATTTCTTGAAATTTCCTCAATATTTCCACTAGACAATGGTCTGAATATTGAGTGTTTACTGCATGCTTTGCTTATATCAAGTTTTACGCCCCTTTCAACAGTCAGAGTCATATTAGGCGGACAGTTCACCTATGCATCACTCCTGGGAAGTACCAGTACTAGACTCCCATCCTCCGTAAGCTCTAACTTTCTACTTTCTCACATTTTACTGCATGCATAGTCCATAACTGAGAAATGTAAACATAACAAAATGCCTTCATAGCAGCACCTATAAGCCAATGGATAATTCTTAGAGCCTAATCATTTCACAAATTGAATTACAATGCCATTCCAAAAATTGAACACATCAATAAATATTTGAGTAGCTATCATATCACAATATCTGAAGCCAAATGTATTCAGAAGTAAAAAATACAAACATATTAAATATAAGTTACAAAATATGGACAATTAATGTAAGTAGAATAAAATCCACCATTTTCATCAACATGAATAAACTATAGAGAATTTGAACTATATCCTCCATAATATCAACGTAACGAATGGCATGACCAGGATGGAATTATAATTTATACATCAATGTATCCTATTTTTCATAATACCAAAATCTACTATATACAGGCTCTACTGTATATGACTCAATTTCTACACTTAGTAATATCATGACCAAAATTTTGGAGCATGTTAAATGAAAGGGAGATAATTAAGTAATGAAGCAAGGCAGAGTTAGTTCTCTTAGTTTACTGAAAGATTTCGTCCAGTAGTTAATGGAGAAAAAATTGCACGCAAAAAAAACTGGACGGAAAAATAAGCTCTTCAAAGCCACCCCTTAAGGGAGCATATAAAGAGCAGGAAATCAACAGATAAAGCATATTTAAAATCCTTAAATCCATCCTTAAGGGGGCATTAAAAAGAGCAGGAAATAAATAGAGTAAGTGTATATGAAATCCTAAATTCAAACTTAAGTCATTATTTTATTAAAGAGAAATAGTCGCTCAATGAATAACACAAATATAGTTAGAGCATTACAACTCACAGTGCTTAGAAACTGGCTATGATCTTATAACAAAATTATTTGTTAAAAATAGAAATTCAATTCACAACTTTTTTAATTCATTATGGAAGAACTTTTTTCAACAAAATACAAATGTGTATTAACAAATGGAACTATTTATACATAAATGCCTTATTATTTGTAATAACGATAAAAACAACAACAGTATTACATAGAAGGCCATTAAATATAAGCAGTTAAAGTGAATTAAATACCAGGCTATATTTTTATACAGCAGAAGTAAAAACATTACAGTCCTATCTAGCATGCTAAATACATTAGAAATGTTAATATAAATCATTTTTCACATGTGAACATTCTGATGGATAACTTGAATATTCTAGGTTCCTGTGAACCATAACTGGTACACAGACACACTGAGTTATTTCATATTTCAATGTGTTTCAATTGCAGCTTTTATTACAGAAATATCAACTATTTTCCATCAAAATCATTTATTTAGAAAAATGGGGGGGGGGGGTATTTATTGCACAGATTTGTATTGATTTTTTTAATGAAATCTAGATGCATTAGACATTGAAGGATTATTGAAACAATTATAGTGAGTTATGGTCTATTTGTACATATTGATTATGTAGACAGATTTGGTATACACCCATTTTAATGTGTTCAGTATGCTAAATACGACTATAAGGTTACGAATGTACAAGTTTGTGAGCATCTTACACAAGAAAGCTGAACATTTTCAAAACAAAAATGCTAACAATAACTAATTTGAGTTTATTCTACAAAAAAAAAGAATAATCTTAAGACAAACCTGTGTATAAAGTCCATCTTCATTATACAGGACTTCTTAAGGGAAGGGGAAAAATACACAAAGAGGCAATGAGCGAGGTTCATTTAGGGCCACTGTGTCAATGTCTGTCCAAAATCTCATTATATGTTCCTTACTTATTTGAAGAAAATTCACAAAGCAAATAGAGGAAAAACACATTTTTGAGGAAAATACCTACAGCTTATTTTCCAAGGGGGACAATGCTGACTATCAGTCAGTATCACTTTCTTAGTAAAAATTAATAAGCCCCATCTAAAATGAAATCAGTGGTCAGCATATGTTTGTATTGGAAATAACACCTCAGGTCTTCAGTACAGGTGGTCTTTATTCACAGGTCTTCCTTAGCCCAGGTTTGACAATAGTCACAATATTTAATATCAAATTAGGCCTTGTTTTGACTTTTCTGGAAACGATGATAGTCCTCTTGAATGACATCAGAATTTATACAATATCATCCCTGGAAGAATGAACTGGGGTGTGATTGGTGAGAGGAGGTTGTCATGGTGATGATACAACCAAAATGTTCTAAAAATAGAATATCTACACAGAGACAGGTACCAGTAATTTTACTAGCAATTGCAATGCGAGAAGAATGGCTTACCCCACTCCATAATACCCATCCCAACTATTTTCTCAAAAGATTTATGTTTCGCAAAATAGACACCAATCTGTAGAAAAAAAATAGAGATCACACGCCTAAATCAAGTATCTTGTAACTTAGGATGGAGATGGGTTAAGATAAAACATGCTATGTCTCTATTGGCCCAGTATGAAGTATGAGAAGTCAGCATGGCAATATAACCACCGGTCAATCCACCTCTGTCCTTCAGTTGATAGTCTAGCCGATATTCTAACTCTGAAATAAAAGTTTGTTAAGACTATTATACAATGTACTTTGTATTACGCATGATAAAATGACCCAAAATGAAAACTTAACAAAGATTATTTAGTAGACCCAAAAATGAAAACTTAACAAACATAATTGATATAGACTTTACAATTTATTCTTTGAATATTTCTAGTTATTATACGCACGGAAACAGTTTGAATGATCTTCCAAAAAGCAAATGTGAAGTTTTAGTCATATACATTTTAAACAGTTTTTGAGTCATCTGAAAATGGCACGTCACAGGTTTCTATTAAGATATTATCTACACATTAGAATATATCAGTATGTGGGTCAAAGTAAACGAAATATGTCGATCATTTTATTTTTATTTCTCTTGAAAACTACCTTAAACAATAATTATTAGTCTATAAAAACAACCAGCACAGGACAGATTCAATATTTTTTAATTATAATTTTGGTATACAAACAAACAGAACTTAGTTTTTGGTACAGGAAGAAATAACTTATACATTTTCATTAAAATTTTGATATAAATCTATCGGAAAGGCCACAGTTTCTTTTTCTTATTACTTATGATGCAAATCATACACAATGTCTATCTCTAAAAGACAACCTTCGTTATGGAACTGGTCTTTTATGACACATAATATTAATTAAACTAGCTATAACACTGTTTAAATTTTAACATATAATAGACATTTAACTTGATATATACGTGAATTATATTTCTGAAAGATTTTTTTTAAATATTCATACTTCACAAAACTAAGAGCAACTCTTATGCATGGCATGACTTATCCTTCAATTTATGAATTTGACATTTATTATTCAAGGTTTTCAATGGACCTCAAAAATTGAGGGTAATAAATCATCCTTGGCTGATAATGATTTGAAGAGTCACCTGAACAAAATTTGGTTACTGACTGACCAACAGACATGTGCAAAGCAATATACCCCCTTCTCTTGGTAAAAAGTAACATAGTTTTCAGTTAATCATTTATTTCAAGTGGGGTATTTAGTAAATTGGTAGGGTAAAACTGGTTAGTAAATTGTTTAATTAAATACTTCAAGTAAAGAAGACAAATGGATGAGAAAACAAACTATTCACTACTAGTATATAGTCAAAGAATCTAAAAGGAGTTGTCAAGACTTGACAGATAAAAACAAGATTGTACTTCAGTGGTCATTATAGCAACGTAGTTATAACTTATAATATTGAGACGATTGCTTTGAAATAGTTAATTCAATTATTTCCTGCAAAATAAAAAATCATGCACAATTAACAATACAATTAATTAATAATGACTGATACAAGACACCTGTTTGATCAATATCTTCTAATGATGACGTCTGTGAGCAGTTGGCGAGTGATGACCTCTGTAAGATTTCTGCCTCCTTTTCTAACTTGTTGAACATTTTTAGCTCGGCGCTCATGCTATTGTCATCCATGCTCATGCTCTTTGTAAAAGAGTTAAACCATCCACCGACTGTGTTATTGACTGAGATGGAAGAAAGTTTCGTGAATGAAAGATAGAATAGCAACTAAATATTGTGACCTAAAAGAGCAAAAACCAAATATTACCTAACAAATGCCCCCAAGGTGTTACATTTTATATTTATTTATAACCGCATAATCCCCATTTAACACCCCAGTGGAATATTGCATTTCACAGATTTCAGGGGTGTCAATAGAGCCAAATAAAAAATCATGAAAATCATATTCATCCAACCATTTTTGCCAAACAAGGGGCCTTCAACCATATAGTTTCTGTATTTTACTCAGTTTGTATTTAAGACAAGAGCTCCGCGGTCGGAGACATATGCCCCCCAAACAGGGCCTTGACACAGAGTTATGGCTCAAACGATTTTCAAACTCCATGACACAGTGACCTTGATCTTTGACCTAGTGACCCCAATTTCAAAAGGGGTCATCTACTGTCCAAGGCCAATGCACCTGCAAAGTATCAGGCCCATCGGTCAATCCATTGATGAGTTATCGATCGGAAACGATTTTCACACTCAATGTCACAGTGACCTTGACCTTTGACCTAGTGACCCCAGTTTCAATAGGGGTCATCTACTGTCCAAGGCCAATGCACCAGCCAAGTATCAGGCCCATCGGTCAATCCGTTGACGAGTTATCGATCGGAAACGGTTTTCACACTCAATGTCACAGTGACCTTGACCTTTGACCTAGTGACCCCAGTTTCAATAGGGGTCATCTACTGTCCAAGGCCAATGCACCAGCCAAGTATCAGGCCAATCGGTCAATCCGTTGAGGAGTTATCGATCGGAAAAGGTTTTCACACTCAATGTCACAGTGACCTTGACCTTTGACCTAGTGACCCCAGTTTCAATAGGGGTCATCTACTGTCCAAGGCGAATGTACCTGTGAAGTATCAGGCCCATCGGTCAATCCGTTGACGAGTTATCGATCGGGAACTAACTGGTCTACCGACAGACAGACAGACAGACAGACCGACAGGCTAGCAAAACAATATACCCCCTCTTCTTCGAAGGGGGGCATAAAAATCCTTCATGGCAGATAAAATTGACCATAACCTAGCCGATTCTTGGATATTTTCATCAAATGACTTTAATTTGCTCAAAAATCATAGCTCTTTCAGGACAGATAAATTCGAATTTCTGGATATAACCGGAATATTGTCACTCCTGAGATTTCTTTCTAAGTATAGGGGTATTGTTCAAATGTTTTTTGACCAATTCAAAACACAAGGATAATTAAAGCAATGGTTCATCAGTTATTTAAAATTTTCTTTCTTTGCTTAAAGTGTTTTTCGGGTCAGTTATAAAAGAGGGACATTTATCAGGAAACTTTTGGTTTGCATAACATACTAATATTTCTATGCTTATAACTACATTGTATCACACACACAGATATTAGTATTTTTTCCTGAGTATTAAATCAACTAAAGACAATCATCAGAGAAAAAGTTCAATTTCACCAAATCATCAATCAATTCTTTAATAAAGCTTGAACCTTTAACTACAAATAAATATTTTTTGTTTTGATCTTCCTTACTTCAAATGATGCCAATGTCCAAAGCATTAGCCAGAAATTTTACCAAGAATAGATTTAAGAAGTTTATCTGTGGTTAAACGGCCCTTTCCACAGCTTTGGTCATTTCAGAGTCGCCCCAGAGAGAAGGGAGATAAGCACTCTTTTCAAATAGTTTTCTTGGCTCTCTATCGTGCCCAGTGTAAAGCATCGAAACACATCTCACCCATTTTCAGTTATTTTCTTAACACAGTACTGGGTAGTAAGTATGGGGACACTGAAAAAGCGTGCCCATTTATTTCATGAATAAAATCATGACAAAGATCAAATCTGAACAAGGGTGCCAGGTCACAAAATACGCCCGTCAAAGGCCAGAACTCAAAAGTACCAGAGCTGATTGGGCTGGTTATCAATCTTGACCAAGATCTCGTGGCCATAAGTATTTCCATCAAGTTTGGTGAGGATCCGAATAAAACAGTTTTAATTAGATAGCAGACACTGCTGTGGACGCCGCCGTCCCGCTAAACCACCTGACCGCCATGGGTGTTCTCATTATACGACCCGTTTTTCTAACGGGCGTATAAAAAGCCTACAGCAAGTTAGCAACAATTTGATACAAAATATTAACAAGATGTGTCTTATAAACACCATGCCCCCTTCGATTGCCCTTTTTGAAAATGCACATGTCCTGTAGAGATTGTCATGATGAACCAAGATATGTAGTTTGATGATTGCAGATGGTAGCGTTTTGATTTAATAGGCAAGGTTAAAGTTAGGTTCAGGCAAACAAAGGGCCGTAAATCTGCTAAAAATGATCGAATTACAAAACCCTGACAATATGTGCTGGTGAACATGGCGACAATAGTTCTATCAAAGTTTGGTAAAAATCCCTTGAGAAATACAGAAGTAGTTGCAAACAAAAGACAAAGTATTCGATCTTCCTTACGGCAAGATCTGATGACGGCCTATACCAGTTTCTATTTTCAAAAGTCAGAATTTCCATTATCACTATTTATATCTATTTATAATTCAGCCAATCCTATAACTTGTTTCATTGGTACTTTGGCCGAATGAACTTTCTACCTGAAGGTGTTATTTAAACGTTAGTAAACGTTAAATTACGTATAACACATTTGATTTTTTAGTAATCCTGATCGATTCGGCCATAGTAGTATAGAAAATTTAATAAACACGCATGTCACATACGCGCTATCATTACATTTAGTTGTGTAAGAATAGGTGTTCGTGACAACTACAAGTCAAATATTGTTTTTACTGTGGCTAAAAATAGAATCAGATCACTTTCAGAATTATGAAATTAAGGCGCTGATTGGCTAGTGGAAAAGGTCACCCAAGGTGACCTTCTATAGGTCGTCTTCAGATTCTCATAGCGTAGCGGGTTTGAGGATATAATTTTAATCAGATTGAAACAAAAGAGTATTTCTCTATATATTACATATGCACAAAATAAACAAAGGGCCATAATTCTGTCAAAATTTATTGAATCATAAAACCTTTACAACAAGCATTGGGTATCTCGATAAAAATAATTCCATGAAAGTTTTATCAAAATCCCTTGAGAAAATAAGGAAACAAGAGTACTTCGCTGTTACAATCACACAAAATAAACAAAGGGCCATAATTCCGTCAAAAATGGTTGAATCACAAAACCCGGAATATATGTGTGGGGGTTCATTGTAACAACAAGTCTGTGAAAGTTTCGTCAAAATCCCATGAAAAATGTAGGAGAAGTATCCTAAAAGAAATGTCGGATTTTTTTAAAACACAATGACCCTGTGACCTCGACCTTTGACCTTCTGACCTGAAAATGCACAGATCCTGTAGAGGTTGTCATGAGGAACCTACATATGAAGTTTGATGAATGTAGGTGCAGGTGTTTTGATTTTGTAAGCAAGGTTAAAGTTTGGTACATATACACAAACAGACAGACACATAAAAATTCAGCATAAGCTAGACTGTAGCAGATACCATAACCCCATTTAAGTAACAAATACAACATCAATAAAAAGTTAGTAAATTTAATGATTAGTATTTAGTTAAGTATATTAGTAAGAAATTCAAAGAGAGAAAAAAGCACACTTGTGGTAAAGGAAACATGTTAGTAAAATTACATATACAGTCAAAACTCGTTATATCGAAGTTCGTGGGACTTGCCAAAATACTTCGATATAAACGAACTTCGATATAGGAATTTCGATACCCGTGTTTACATTTTAGAGCTAAAGTCAGTGTGTCGTAATAATAACGTAATTGTGTTATTTAGTGTACGGGATTGTGACGGGTTATAAGAATACGGCATTTATACCGGTACTTATACGGGTACTTTCGATATATTTATTTTGCTATATACATTTCAAATAAGCATAAGATAGTTTTAAATGAGCGTATAGCAGCATTTATAATAAAATGTTTCATCAACAAAAAGTTTTATCAGTTTTATAATCGTGAGAATGGACACTATACAGCTGTCAATGATCAAATATCGATTTTAAATTGAAAGTGTTTGTTTGCGGAAAATGTGCGAACATTTCTTTTGTAAGTTGGCGCGATAATTGGTTCGACATAGATGGTCACTTTATAGTTGAAAATATTTGGTTCGGACCGAAAATTTACTTCGATATATAAAAATATCGAGAACCACAAATTTGATATAAGTGCGTTTTTTTAATATGTAATAAGAAGGAAAAAAATCGGGACTTTATCTTTACTTCGATATAAGCGGGATTTCGATATAAGCGATTTCGATATAATGAGTTTTGACTGTAAATGAGATGAAAAATATGAATATTAGCTTCAAATATTTCGTCAATCAGATTATTGTTTACAAAAACTCAAAAACTGAACAATGCCTCAGAACAAACATCAATGTTAAATGAAACATGAGTAATTCTTGGTTTACTAAAGCAAAATAAGGACTTCTATTCATTGTCTATACAAGCAAACAACTGACCATGATTCAATATTTTCTTATCAAAATCTATCCTAGCAAATTGCTAATTTTGATTCAAATTTGGTTTATGAAAATCTATTCTAGCACACAAATGTCTTAACTTAATGTCCTAAAACAAATAAAATGTATCATGACCTTATGACAGTATCTTTTGAAGAACAAGAATGCCCTGTGGCAAACATACATCAGGTAAGTACCCCGTTAACACTTTCCATTCACTAGCAAAAGGATTTTTTTTTTACTTTTATGCCTGTTAACACCCGGGTTCAAGTTATATACAAATGGGCAGTAATCCTAGCTGGTTTCCTTTAATTTTGAACAAGTACAAACTCCAACTATAAGACTAATCACCAGCCAAGGACAAATGCCTTCAGTGCAAGTTTTCAAGCACATCATCACAGAGAATAATAAATATGTGTTAGACCCAGGGTTCAAACTCAAAAACCTGTAGACCTAATTGGTTGGCTGGGTTGGCTGACCAAAGTCAGATATTAAATTCCTTTTTTAGTTATCAAGGACCAGAGATGGGTACACACCTTTAGCAAGAGCAATCTTTTTCATAGCAGGTGCTCTCTCCTTTGATGTGGATGAGGAAGCACTGTCCACACTCTCTCTATCAACTTCATCTGTCTTCTCATCCAGTAACTCATTAGATCCCTACAAACAAAACAACCAAAATTATGACCTTTTAACTCTAAATGTGACCTTGACCTTGGAGCTATAGCAATGGAAGTTGTGTGCAACAAATTGTTTAATGATGGTTAACATTTGCAGTAACTTATTTCAAAATCAACTACTGAATGACGAAGTTACAGAGCAGACACGCATAAAAGACCAAAATAATGAGCTTTAATTCTATGTTGTTGTTGTGCAAGTGTGACACTTTGTCCATCCATGTGTGTGTGCATGTATTTTCAATGTATAAAGTCATGTTAAAATCTCAAAAAAGGAAACAAATACAAAGAAATACCTGGAATGCAGCAAATGCGGTTGACTCCATTTTTGTGTAAGGGACTTTATTGTAGGCATCGTATCTATGTATCACAAGGGGAGTAACTGTGGAATAATGTTTTAATATCAATGGTTCTAATCTGTATGCCTGTGAAGCAAAGGACAAAATGTCAATGAAAGATCACAGAGTTAAATTATATTTTATAGACAATTTTAGACTGGTGAAATCATTTTTACCATTACTTTTTACCAGTTGATCATTTTCTAGGGGAACCAGTCTATATATGTCAGTTTAAACAATACAAGACTGGTCATTGGTTTGAGAACCAGGCTGGGCACTAGCATTCTGGGTGACCATTTCATGTTCACTTTAGCAAAACTGTCACCGTATCAAGGTAAAGATTTACTTAAGAACTGATTTCATATCATGCTGATACAATGTTGCATTGATTTTGATATGAAAACATTTATAATAACAGTAGCTTCTCATCGACAAAATATGTATTGCTATTTGACATCTGTTGTTTTCATTCAACAGCTGGTTTCACCAGACAGATATTTAAAATTGTTGAGGTATTTATTCAAATACAGTAATTAACAACAGATGTTTTTATACATAAATGATAGATGAATGAATATTTAAGGAGGGCCGATCATGTTTGAGCCGTTATGGTCTCTGACCAGCTATCACTAGCTGCTCACCACAGTATGTTTGAATCCCACCTGTAACCAAATTTCACAAGCAAGCAAGCTGTCTAGATAGCAAACAGCAGGTTGATGTTCCTACCCAAGTGTATGCTGGGGTTTATCCTCAACCGTAAAAGCTGGTAAGTTACTATTTCCACAACCCTAATCAAACAATAGAAAATTAAAAGAAATGTGAGTACTTACAACAGGATCAGCAGGATGATAAATATTGAATAAACGTTTACATGCTCCCTTTGGTATTATATGGTCAAGAGTACCTTTACCCTGGGGTCGTATACCTCGTAATGCTAGGAAGACACCTAGTGGAGATCCAAGACAAAATAAATTCTCAACCTGAAAATAAATCAAATATTAACAAATATAATAAGTATTGTTTTTATGTTAGCTTATATGACCTTGAACCTTTGGGCCAAAGGTCAAGTTCTGAGATTATAATATTTACAATAACATCTACAGTCTTTAGGATCCAGTATCATTTTTGTTCTGATTTTAGGTCAGACCGATACACTAGCCGATACGTATGTTGATACTTAGAACAAATAATTTGTACACAGGAAACTGTTAGAAATGTTGCATTATCCTTACCATCTTAAACTTTAGACTCTTTGAACTCTGATAATTATACAGTTTTGAGCAGGGAGATCAATATGTTTGGACACAGAGGCAATATTTTGACATTTTCTGACAAGACAAGTGACTGGATTTGACAAAGATATAAAATTATTAATTGATACTATAACTAACTTATTAAACAGTAATCTTACTATGGTCCAAAACATTCCATGTAAACTTTTAAGCTAGAAATAGCATATCAATTTCTAGACATTGGACAAATAATTAAAATTCTTTGGAGACTTTTGACAGCAGAAAAAACTAGAGCTTTGTCACAGAGGTGACAAATACCCCCTGCCACGCATTGACACACTAAGAATGCAATAGTACACTATATGGCTAAGTTCACGGTGACATAACTCTGCAATGAGTGGATCACTGGGTATGAAAACTTTGTCTTGCACATCTACATTTCATATTGATAATATATTACAAGTTTCAATTAAATCCCTTGATAAATGTGGAAGTAGTTTGCTCCACAAGCTAAGACTGCCATTGTACACTATATGGCTAAGTTCAAGGGCATATAACTCTGAAATAAATGAATCACCAGGAATGAAAATTGTGTCTTTCATATCTACACTTCATGGTGATAACATAAACATAATATCAAGTTTCATTGCAATCGCTTAAAGAATGTTGAAGTAGTTCGCTCCACAACTTGTGATATTTTAAGCGGACGGACGGACAGACCAACGACGGACCGTGCGACCAACCGACAGAGTGACTCCAATATACCCCCTCTCAAACTTTGTATGCGGTATAAAGAATAATACATGTACTGATGGTAGTAAGAAAGAATATAACTAACAGCAGTATGAAAGACATAATTATCTATAATCTTACATTGAACTTGAGAGGTGAGGCACTTTCGTGTTGTTTATCATGAATATCTGTCAACATTTTTTCAAGTTCTGTGACTCTGTAGAGTAAAAAAGTAAACAGTTCAGAAGATTACACTATAATCATACAATCCATTGACCCTGATAATATGTGCTGAGGCACTTTATGGCAATACTTATTTGAAAGTTTGATCAAAATCTCTTGAGAAAATTAGGAGTAGCACACAGAAGAAATTATGGACACTTCCTGCTAACATTCGCCTATCTGATAAACAGTTTTTCTTTGGAAAACCTCCGAACAATGTCATGGATTATTTCATCATATTATCTTAAAAAGAATTATCGGATAACAAAATGTAAGCTTTTGAAACATGTCCGTATTGGAAGTAAGAGTGCCATGAGAAGTGCCAACACTCATCTGTTCACCACAATAAGATCTTTCCAGCTATGAAGTTTCATGTTGTTACCTCTTATAGTTTCTGAGTTATGAGCTACATTAAAACTGTGCACCACACATATGCAGCAGTATCACAATAGCTTGACATTTTCTTTGAAAACAGACAAGCTAAAAATGGCAATTTTGTATATATGTCTGAAGCTATGATGTCCTAGATGTCAGTCAAATGATTTAAGTCACAGTATGTCCATGTTTATAGCATATTCTACTCGTAAAAGTATCTTAACTAATGAATTAATTCATACAAATTATTACACATCTAACCTACCTCTTCTTGGCTTTATCAAGTTCAATATTTACTTCCGATGAACTACCAGCTTGTTCACGTTCATCATCCTATCATAAAAAAATTACATTAAATATCAAACAAAAAGACACCAATCGGCTATCATTTTCTAATTTCAGTTTAACAAGGAATTACATCAACAAGCATAATTCAAAAACAGCCGCTTCAAATGGAATTCAAGCAAACTTGAATTTTTCATGAACTTTTCTAGTATAGTTCATGAACTATTTGACAGGGGTCCAGGTAATCAAAACATTTGATGTGACTTGCTTAAAGTCTTTCCTATGCCTGTGGCCTAACCCTACTTTCTCCAGCCCTCATTTAGCATAAAATTTATTAATTTTACTTTGGCGGTAGACCAAGTGAATATATTTCAAAGGCGAAATAATAAGACATTGTTATTAAACAAAGAGGATTTTTAACAACAAAAAATACACATGCTCTTCCATTCAATTATTGATTTTTGAGATTGAAAAATGAGTTTTTTTGGGCCATGTGGTATTGCACCTCAGAGACAAATGCCGAGATTATATAATTAATGTCAATGGTCAAAATATGAAACAAATCAATCCTTACACTTAAAACAGTATCAAAATAAAGAAGAAAGGAAAATAAAAGTTGAAGATAAAGAATGAGGAGTTAAAGAAGATACAGTAGGAAGAGGAGATCCAGTATGAGGAAGAGGTGAAGAAGATAAAGCAGAAGAAGCTGAGTAAGTAGGAAAAGAACAAGACAAAAAAGGAAGACCATCATTATCATGAGGAAACAATTGCAAACCAATACATGAATAAATTCAAAGCTACAGTTCAGTATGTTTTATAGTCAAGCTAGATATCTTAACCAAAAAACTGTTTTAACATAATTACCAACTTAAAAGAATTATTCAAAATGAACATTAAACAGAAACAAGTAACAGATCAACATTGTAATAAAAACATCTTTAAGAAATTAAATATGTCACATTAATAATTCTTTCTGATTGCCATTGCAATGTTAATGTAATTTTAATATTAAAAAAAAAACCAAACAAAGGAAAGTACCTCGGCCTACAAGATAAAGAATAAACCATTAATAACACAGTTTTATTGTAACTTGCATACAATGATTATTGTGACAATAATAAGAGAGATAATTGATAAAACACAGAACAAGATTAATTTACAACACTAAAAGACATGACACTTATCATCAGACATGGGAAAATCACATACTTTTCTGCAATATTTAAGGATATTTAAAATCAATCAAAAGATTAACGTTTGAGTAGTCAGGGCCTTTTTTCCATCTATAATAGAGGCCAAATTTCTGTGACTTCGGTGCAAAATACTCTTTTTCCCCCAAATTTGGGGAAAGAAATTCAAAAAAAAAAATCCTTGTCTAACTCAGTTGTCTAACTTTCTCCAAACTTGGCTGAAAATCGTGTTGAATTTCCCAAAATGAAAGGCCCAAGTTCAGTTGTCCACTGATTATTTAATTTTTTGGCACTTAATACACACAAAAATACAGAAAATCAACATCTTGTAAATTTAAGAGTTATTTCTGCCACCTACATGTATCAAAGTACAGGTCAGGATATCTCATGAGGAGCAATTAATGACAATATCCTGACTTTAAGAGATACAATTATTTTTAATTGATAAATTAGATTTATAAAACACTTACAATGACAGATGAGACAAATTGATCATAAAGTGTTATAGGATTCCATCCAGTAATGATATCATATGTAATAACAGCACCTGAAATAACAATCAATTGAATACTGTAAGATTCAATCCTTGGAAAATGACTATATGGAACGGAGGCCATCAAGGATAAACTGCTACTCTTCAGTACATTTATTGATGCACTAAATAAGTAGCTTAATAAATGGTTGTATTTATTTACATCCCCCTGTGGTTTCATTTCAGTGGTTTGACAGTTCTATGTGATATAATGAAAAAACCTAATTGTCTTATTTCAGCCATTGTTGTATTTCACCATTAAATCCTAATGCCTAAAGAATGAAAACAAAATAATGATCAAATACTTTACCTCATAAAGATTACAATAAGAAATAATGGAAATAAGGATTCCTCTGAACCCTTTCTTGTGTTATAATCCTTGACATTTAATGTTGATTTTACATGGCTGTTTTTATTAATTCATGCGTACACATGTATCAATTTACTGTTTTTGTATGTTTTAATATTATTATTGCCATGTAAATGTTCATTTTATGTCGAAATAAATCTATCTACCTCAAAACAAGAGGTAGCACAACTTCTAGGTTTAAAAATTGCTATCTTTGCTAAGATATGTCAATGAGACTAGATATACAGGAGGTAAAATATTAATGCAATGACAACCCGATATCCAAATCATACATCTAAACATAACTTACCTAATGAATGAGCAACAATAGAGACTTTTCCTCCATTTGGTTCAAAATATGGATGTCTTTCACAAAACATATCATATAGTCTGTTTAATTCATTCTCTAAACTACGGTTTATCTGAAACACAATAATACAGTAGAACTTGAGTAATCTGTAACGTGTAAAATAAGGACACAATGAAAACAAATGTCACTACTACAATGCATTTCATGACATACCATGAATGTATATCAGGTTTTTCATGTACCGGTACAGCAAATTTCCCTGTTTGGATCAGAATGTAATTTTTGAAATCTTGTTCTTACTAATTTACCATACAATACAGTGAAACCTGTGTTAGCAGCCACCTCAGAATTCATTCTGGGGACTATTTATTCTATACAAGAGCGCTGCAAGCAGTGCCAATGCGCATCTGTTCACTGTCTCAGTGAGATCCATCCACCTATGAAGTTTCATGTTGCTACCTCTTACAGTTTCTGAGTTATGAGCTACATTAATGTCCTTGTACAATGCAGACGATGCAGGGATTACAATAGCTCGACAATTTCTTTGAAAACAGACAAGCTAAAAAATGATGACATTTTTGTAATATGTGGCCTTCATCAACAGGTAGCCTTCATTTGGAGGTTATTTTGTTCTGAATAATTAATGACGTTTTCCAAATGAATGACCTTTATTCACAGGATGGTCTTTATTCACAGGATGGCCTTTATTCACAGGATGGTCTTTATTCCCAGGATGACCTTTATTCACAGGATGGCCTTTATTCACAGGATGGTCTTTATTCCCAGGATGACCTTTATTCACAGGATGGCCTTTATTCGGAGTTGGTCACTAACATAGGTTTGACTGCTTATGAACATAATCTAGTAGTGAACATACACACATACCTCTGATCTATAAAGTGGACTTGTATAATACAAAATGTCCATAGCACTGGCATTCAGCATTTTTCTTACTCCTCTCATCCTTTGAGGGGTCAATGATTCAACAGTATCTGAAAATGCCAACAAAAGGTCCACACTGGAACTATAAAGCTCACATGTAAACTGGTGTAAGTTTGAGCAATGCTGCATTATTGAGAATTTTTGTGGAAAATTTCATTGATTTTGTTGGCGGGCTTGTCTTATAATTCAAGTATCCAGGAATGAAGATGCTTGTAAAATGTATGTATGTTTGCAAAGACATCTATCCAAAATAAGAAAAAAAAACAGAACATACCCACAAAATATTCCATGAAATTTGGTTCAAATGAAACTAAATGCAACAACATCTTTCAAAATGAGCTTATAAAAATATAGCATTAATTGTATACAGTCAATCCTGTGAACAAAATGTGGTCTTTATTGACAGGTGGCCTTTGTTTGCTTCTTCAAAATAATCAATGATATTTTCTAAAAGAATGATCTTTATTCACAAGGTGGCCTTTATTCAGAGGTGGCGCTTACACAGGTTAACTGTACATTTAAGATTTGGTGTAATAACCTAGTTTTTACCTGTCAGTCAAGATTATATTACAATAAAAACATTCTTAAGAATAGATCTGAAGATCAGGAAAGCTATAAACTAATAACAATCTTTATCAATGACTTGACCTTTGATGATCTGAACCCACATGACTTGGCATCAATACTTTTTTTTCCCATTTTATTCTTTTACAGAAATACAAATAAGTATTCCCTGGTATAGAGAATGATTATACTCATAGGAAATTGTCATTGTACCACAGTACAATGAGAAGTTATCAAATCTCAGAATACAATTTGGTTTTTGTTTCCAACCATTCACTCAAATAAAACCTTTTCCGAGGCAATATAAAGCATTCTTTGGTGTGATTGGTTGCTAGACAGAGGGGAGTAAATTTTTAGTAAGATAAATTTGACCAGATAGCATTCTATGACTGGATAATTGATAAGGATTACAAATTGTACTGGTAATCAGGATGCATCAATATTTGTTCAACAAGTATTTAAGGACAATGGGCTTAACCCCACTTAAACAACACAGGAATTTTCAAATTCAATTTTCACAAAAATTACATCCTATAACAATCCAATCTGCAGAAATCTGCAAAAAAAGTCACAGCATACTCATCAAACATACCTCCATCAAGTTTCAAAGATGACCGCCATTCCACTGGAAGATATTCTGCACGCTGCATTTCCTGTTGTTCGAAGCTTGGAAACAGTTTTGTTTTTACGTGATCTAATCTGTCCCTCATTCTACAAAATAAACATCAAGTCATGACATCATTCAAATAAATGTAAGAAGACATAAACCTATTGTAGGAACGGAATATGATTAGGAAGTCTAATCATCACAGATCTGAGCATTGAGTGATACAATATAAATATCTCACAATGCTAATAGTGATACATGCACTAGTAAGATAGTAAAGAACAAAAAAACAAACAAAAAATTTGAATGAAGCTGTTAGTAATATCAATTTTGATAGAACAGAACAGGACAGAATAGATAGAAAATTGTAAGAAATTTAACAACTATTTGACCATTGACATACTGACATTAAAATCAATACAGACGCACGGACATGTGCAAAGCAATATATTCCTTCGAAAGGGGGCATAATGAAATAAATATTTCTTACTCAAGACAACATTTGACTATATGACCAGTGTCCATTTTCTGACCAATTCCATGAATGACAAACACAAGATGTGTGATATCTGTAGGTTTATCATCCATCACGGCTTCGTAACAGTATCCTCTGTGAACACGAGTACCTGCTATAGAAATCATACAAAATACTATTCAACTTGTATTCAATGATCAGTATCCTCTGTTATATAAATCATAAAATTAACATGTATTTGATGATCACATACAGTATACGTCTTTAATTCTGCGGGTGAAAAAATTTGGAGTTTTTAAGACGTTCATGAATTGGTGGGTTCTATATTTGGCGGTTTCATATCCAACGGCCAAAATAAAACCATGTCCTGTCTTCTTAAGCGCCAAAATTAAAATACTTGACTTAAGAAAATGAGTTTCCACCATTTTCAAGGGAAATAATTAGACTATTTTACTAAATATCTTCCTAACTACTATCATGTCAAGTGAAATATATAAACAGCAAGAATAAGATGCATCAAAACCAGTGTTGGTAATTATTTGGGATCGAACAGGAGTTAACACAACGGCTAAAGATGATTATTTGTATCGATAAATTGACACATATTGTTATTATATCGGGTTTAATTTAGTCTTTCTATATGTGCCGACGATATAAGTTTTATATGGTGTGACAAATAAGCTGTATTGTTTGAATCATTTAGATTTTACCTTGTTTCAATTAAGATTTACCCTAAGGCAATATACGTAATGCATGTACTTTAACTGATGAAAGTAAACAAGTAATAATGCACGTACAAACATACTAAACAAACAAATAGTTACACCTTTTGATAACAAAAGTTACAATAATTTTCTTTGACGAAATAATTGGCAGTGTTCATTATTGGCATGGTTTTGTATTGGCGCGGTCTGGATTTGGGGGTCCCGATGCTGACCGCCAATATTGCCAAAATAAAATGGGCGCCAATATTAAGATGTATACAGTATGGGATGATGTGTACCTAATGACCACTCATCGGATAACTTGTATTTTGTGACCAGACGTTATGATAACTTGTATTTTGTGACCATACATTATGATAACTTGTATTTTGTGACCACACGTTATGATAACTTGTATTTCGTGACCACACATTATGATAACTTGTATTTCGTGACCACACATTATGATAACTCGTATTTCGTGACCACACATTATGATAACAGGTCATCTTTAAATATGAAATGGTGTTTAAACCAATTAATATATTTGATCATATAATTATATACATAGCCACATACATGTACACATTTACGGCAAATATAATGAATGAAAAATAAAAATAAACCATATCATGCAGACAAAACAAACCAACCTTTACAAGGGTATTTATAGAAGTCCTACCTTTTTGAACACCAATCTTGTTTCCCACAGCCCTAATAAACCGTGATGACGCCGTGTCACTAAACATGAACACATCTGTAGCTGAATTCCATTCAAGATAAAAGTCAGTAAATCTTAGATTCAGGACAACTGTAAAGATAAGCGTCATATAAGTTATACAAATTTAATATGGTTCAAGGAAGGCAAGAAAACCCTGCAGCAAATAAAATATCTACATAATTGCATTAAAATTGTCAAATTAATGTGAAGCGGGGACACTATATTACAGGGATATGCAACCTCTTATCACCCACTGATAGTGATAAATAACCGATTATCAGTTACTAGGTTAGTAAAGGAACAGAAAGGTGTAGAAACTGGTAAATTCCCATTCTGGAAATTAAGAACGGCATGTCCAGGAAAAATAAATACATTACTGTGTTCGATTCTTGCAATATCCGTGTTTACTACAGCTGTGTTTTACAGTACATAAAATCTTTCTTAGTGGCCACTTCAATATTCTGTCATTAATATTCAGACCTCCTCATTCTAATAATCATACTTCCTGATAGTTACAATAATCCCTCTTTATTTTGACTTTATAATGAAACCACATCAAAGGTAAGACAGAAATTTTGATTCCCAAGATGATCTCAGGTTTTAGCGTACATGTAACTAACCTGAATTCTTTAAAATGCCTACATCATATCAAGGACTTATATACATACATGGATTCGCAACTTCCGTATTAACAGTTTAAAGTAATCAAATCCCGCGATAATAAGACATGAATCAACGGGAATACAAGCTATTGTTTACAAAAGCGAAAATACGAAAAATTCCGTGATATCCGAATGATAATAACAGCTAAAATATCTGTGGTATTCCGAATGTTTAATTTCGGAGACAAAAGGATTATAATAGATGTCTGCCATCTTGGAATTTAAAATGTTCGACTGATGCCTTTTTCGATGCTTATACTTAGACTTTGTGGATTATAAATGTATCTCAATATCTTTAAGGAATTTGTTGCATCCTTTACCAATTTCCCGTGCCCAATTGCCAGAGTTTTATTAGTATAATCAAATTCGTAAACACCAAAATACAGCTGTCGGACATTGCCGAGTATATAGCAATGCATTGTGGGATCGCCGAACGAAATTGTTTGATCTATTTTCAGCAGTTGCGAATCCATGTATGTATATAAGTCCTTGATCATATCATCAATCAAACATAAAAAAGATAACCATTAAAACAAATTAACACATGTGTAGGTGTACATAAAATAAGCTTTATATATGAAGTTACATGAATTAATAAAAATTACCATCAACTTTATATCAGAAGACAAAACGTTTCGCAGTCTTAAAATTTAGTCCCAGACCAAGGACCGAGTTCACAATTTTTTTTTTCAATTTCGGTCCACTTATAAAGTTCATTAAGTCCATTTGATTAATGCCTCTAACTAATAATGTATACCCCGTAACCTTAATTGAATTACCTCAGTGGTTTATAATGCTTCAATCTGAAACATGCACTATAGAGATATTGAGATAACATTACAAAGGTCTGGAAACTGGAGGGTTTTATATGCGATAAATCTACAACCATTCAATGAAAAGTTGAAAACTGCCTTTACCTGGTTTTGAACCTTTTTTATCAGCAGCATATTCTTTATCAATTCTGTGACCAAGGAAATTGGCTAGGTATTCTGTTTCTATCTGAGTTGAATAACCATCTTCTATAGGCTGCCAGGTTCCATCCACAAACCAAGTACCACGCATAATCTTACTTCTGTCCACTAGAGAATACAAAAATAGTAAGATGATAGAAAAAGGATGAAAGGCACCTATATATATGACTTCTTAAAATGGCTTCAATATATTTTTGAACTTAGAAAAGCTTTTGAATTTGTATCTAAGGGTAAATGAACTATGACACTAGTCAGTCTAAGAAATTTGGTTGACTCTTCAAAATGTTCTCAACTATTAAAGGGTCATTTTCTATCCTCAATTGTTTATGTCTAGTGAGCAACCTGCTAAAAATACTAGTAAAAATATGTATTAACTAGCAATAAAACACTATTATCTTTTTATGTACCAATGTGTCTATCTATTCATTCATCATCTAAAAGATAGACCTGAGCAGTGAGCTTATCAATCTAGCAGTAAATTGAGTAATCAGCCGTAACTCAATACAATTTCCTATGTAAGACAAAACAAGCACCATTGAATCAACAAGTACAACTCACTGTGATTAATTGTACTTTGTAATTTATCGTATTTATTATCATTTCATAGAAGCCGTCAAGGGTATGACCTGCCATGACTGGGAAAGGATCCTGACCATGGGGATACAATCCAACACTATAACCACTGGACAGGGCCTTTTTTCCAAAAATTGGGGAAGGGGCCTTAGTCTTTCATTTTGGGAAATTCAAGCGCAATTTTTTACCAAATTAGGTGAAGGATAGACTACAAAGTTAGAATACTCAATAGTAATGAAATTTTGGGTTCTAACAGTATGAATACACATAGATAAAATGCCAAATAAATAGATTAGCAGGTGAATAGCTTTATGATGGCTGTCGGTAGAATTTTAATCCAACATGATAAGTCCATATTAAACATCAACCCTTTTTTTATCGCTTTTGAGAACAGGTATCGGGTCCCATTAACTTGATTAAGGGTGCAACTTGCATTGTGAAACACTGACATTTTTTCAAATTATGGGGAAGTTTTTCTCTCAGTCAGAAAAAATATATACTTTTTACTTGAGGAACGGGGAGAATAATGGACCAAAAAATGACATAAAAAGGCCTGAATGTGTAACGTCTATCTTCACGCAAAAATAAAATAAACCATACCTGACCAATACACAGGCCGGCAGATTTGTTTAGGGACGTCCACTTCATACAGCCCACCACGTACAAGTATCAAGTCCAAGTCAGCTGCTTCAGCTTCTGTCAGATCTTCAGCTCCATTTTGCTGGTGAACTCGAAATCGACACTCAATACGAAGTGAGTCATACCCAATAAATGGCATCCACTTCTTGTCACCTTCTTTCCTAAAGAACCAACGTACTTCCTCTGGTTGCAAATGGTCAACATATTCCTTCTTGGGATACAAGAATTTTCTAGATCTAGGTGGAGTGCCAAGACTAGAAACTGATTCAGGCACGGATTCCCTGTCACTAGGAATTTCTTCAAAAGAATCCGAATTCACTAAAGAATCTATGGATGGATACAGTCGATTATTTGCTAACGTACCGTCTTCGGTGTCGTATTGCGAACTTATGCCGTCTCCGGGCGAAGAAAAGTTCATTTTCACTGACTACATATGTATCTATCATCTGGAAGACATGTCATGCTATATTATCATGAAAATTAGAGATGACAGCTGTTTGTTTATCGATTTGAACTTTGCACGAACATATGACGTATATTCGGATACCTTTTGGAGTTATCATTTATTTTCGATTTGAAGAATTTACATTTTACATTAATACACTTGCATGACTGTGTCAAATTGATTCAATGAGAAAATCAACAGTTAGTTTTTCAAATATGCAGGTCTTCGCAAATACATTCAGTTCTATTGAAATACCAATGCAAGAAGGTTTGTTTCCATTGAAGACAATTTAAGTCATCGACGGTTGACAGGTTAGACACCGCTAAATTTAGGGATTGTGTATTCCCTGTGGACCGTTACGCACAAACTCCCCGCAGCGGTTACCTCCCTTGATCAGTATATAGTATCTATCTATCTGTTCATACTGCATCACACCCTTTCGAGTATTTTATGCAGGTGCGCGTCAGTGCTAGAAATATTTTAAAAGAAGAAATGTACAGGAGAATTAAGTATATACATGATGTATGTGTGAGAATGGAAACAAAGCTGATAGTGTTAATAAAAGATGAAATGTACAGCTAAAAGATTAAAAACAGCCTAGCTAACCACTCAGAAATTATGGCACAGTTTAGTTACCCCTTGTCTAAACTGGTCCAGGGTTGGTGCCTGTGCAATGTCAGCCGGCAAAGAATTCCAAAGTATGATGGTAGCTGGATAAAAGGAAAACTTATAATAGTCACATGGAGTTTGGATCTGTGTAAAGGAAAAGAGGTGCATGTGTCTAGTAAGCCGGTTAGGTGGTAGGACATAAAAAGGCATTGGTACAGCAACCAGTCCATGGACAATTTTGTAAAACATCAGTAGTCTGGCATCAGATCTACTGTATCCAAGGGAACGCCACTTTAACTGTTCTAGCATGTTTGTGACACTGTTGTGTGTAAGTCCTCTTGTAAAACATGTTGCTGTGAACTGCTGTTGACTGTGATATATACCGCAGTGTCATCAGCGAATAACCTGACCTGTGAAACTATGTTTTCGGGCAGGTCATTTATAACAGGAAAAGGAGTGGGCCGAGGACAGAGCCCTGTGGAACACCTGATGTAACAGGTACCTCGTCTGATTTGTCACCATTGACTAAGACAGACTGAAGGCGACCTATAAGAAAGGATTTGACCCATTTCAATGTGTTGTCAGGGATGCCATGTTGATGTAATTTATATAGTAACTTTAGGTGGTTGACCTTGTCAAATGCCTTTGAGAAGTCCAGGAGTATTAGATCTGTTTGGTGACCTTGGATTGAATTTCTGGACAGGTCCTCAACAAGCCCTAGTAACTGTGTTTCGCATGACCTTTTTGACCTGAAACCATGTTGGAGGTGAAATAAGATGTTATTGTCCTGGAAGTGTTTTGTGATATTTGATGCGACAATGTGTTCCATCACTTTGCAAAGAATACATGTCAGGGAAATGGGTCGGTAGCATTTAGCGTGACGTAACCGGTGTGAGGAGCTTGCGTTACGCAATGTGCAACGTTACGGGTAGCGCTTTTTAGCTATACGCACTAAACAAACGTAGTGACGTCACGCTGTGTATAGAAACCCGATCGTTGAGGTCAGGGAGTGACTGTTATAAAATCTTTTTTTTTCGGGACGGTAAAAGTTTATAATACTTTGCAAATAAATCTGTACATATATGTTTGTAGATTATAAAAAAAGTAAAATAATAGAAGTTTGAAAACTTGTCCATTACGATCCCTCTACCTTAATATGATACATATGACTGGCTAGCAGACATTTTAAAATTTAACCCATTTAGAGATACTAAATAGTCAAGTTATATACACTATCATAATTAACTTATTAATTATAGCTATAGGATCAGTTTTAAAAATCAATTTCAGTTATTATAGTTATATTCTAATCATGGACTTAAATACATATATACATTCTCATTTTGAATGGAGAATATATCTGCCTATCTACTTATGAAGTTTTAACAATTTCTATTATGTAGAAAAAATGAATCACAATTAATTACCGGCAAAAATGTAGGAACGAGCCGACCCGAAAATGATAAAAGGTAAAATGAAATAAGTAAGTCATCCATTTTTAACTGAAACTGACCTGAATTTTTAATATATGCAATATTTCCAACATAAATCATGCATATTTTCTAATTTCAAAACATTTTTTACAAGAAACTTTGATGTACAAATAGGTATATATAAATTTATGAAAAAGTGAATGCATATATATATATACGATTTACTTAAATTAAATAAAATGAAAACGAGCATGCAGACACTTGTTTAGAAAAAATTACCCCACCCACCACGGTCGCTCTTGCTATCAATACATATAAATAACCAGAAAACCCTAAAAATATGTTCTACTTTCGTGTAGAGTTTGTTATCTTCTGGTTATTTATATGTATTGATAGCAAGAGCGACCGTGGTGGGTGATGTAATTTTTTCTAAATAAGTGTCTGTGCTTAGTACAGGTTTTCAATGAAATCATTCACCCATGACGGATGATTAGTTCCGCACGTGGAAAATGTTTTATTTCAACTTTTTACACGAGAAAAGTGATCTGAACGAAAATTATCGATTTAACTTTAGCATCAACTGTCTATACGTGTGATTAGAATCGATATATAGGACGTTTATACGGAATTATAGGCTGATTTTAAAATAATTTTTAGCAAGGAGTCGGGGATATTTTCAGGACACAGATATATACTACATGTAGTATACGTTTTAAACCACGGATTGGAAAAGCGACTTGCGTTGCAATTTGTTTAATAATATAAATTTTATTTCCTACTAATAATTTCTTTTGTTATATATAGTTATAATTCATAAATAACTCGAGTTGGTTTGCTTGTGATTTGGATACATTATTTTAGCAACACTGAAAATACAGACAACAAACACATATATAGGTACAGAAACAAATACAAACACGTACAGTACAATAACAAAACAATACACAACTACATAGAGCTGGTGATAAAAATACTTTTTACCTAAGTAAGGCCCATGCAAATGTCTAAATAATGAATATTACATAATTAACTTCTAAAAAGTTTATGTCTTTGTATAAATCAAGACCAAATCAGACTGCCGACCAAGTTATGTATAAAAAGCAAATGTTTTCTTTAATTAAACTACTCATTTGATTGGCTGTCTGAAGGTTGTAATTTTGAAGCATTCACTCTGTTGAAAAGTACTCAAGAATAAAATCATGGTAATAATTGATTAAATTTTAGGGACAGGCAGGGATGCTATATATATTACATTATTAAGGTAAAAAAGAAAACATAACTCAAATAAAGTTGCTACGCGTTTCGTTATGTACTTCCTTAGGCAACTAGTATAATTATTGGAATCATATAATTACATGTAATATATAGCATCCCTAGGACAGGTAATATTTTTTGAAAGTATTAAATATTCAAGAAAAGAATTAATTAACTGACATTACATGAAACTCGTGCAATTCAAGTAGGTATTAATTAGAATATTAGGTTTATCATTAGGTTTATCGCTATATTACTGTAACTCGATGTCATTTTTGTACTTTATTGATATGCACATTATGTTGAATTCGACCACTTTGCCAATCGAGTGACTGCATAATACAAACAGCAAGGACGAAAAGAACACTGGTAAGATCTGTAGGATCTTGACCTTCCAAAACTGTGACCACTTTTAAACAGTCAAATAACACATGTCTATATTATTCAGACAATTTACATCTTATCTATACGAAAGGCGAGCGGCAACAGGGCTAAATATAAAACCCGCCTGTAAATCACTCTTGAAAGGGAAATAATCAGAACATTATAACCATAAAGATAACAAAGTAACTAAAAGAAAACAACACAAAGAAATAACAGAAAATCCTCATATTATCCAAAATATGACCTGGCTACATTACACTTTCATAGCACAGGTGCCGGGCGCGTAGCATTTGACTTTCCCAAAAATGTTATCAATATATTATTATAGAAAGGTATGTGACTCCAAAAAACCGAAGTACACCTAGTTTCGAAAAAAGGCTGTCACTCAGTCATATTTCAAGCAATTATCTCAACCAGGGCATCAAAATAACCCCAACATGTGTAGCTACTTATTTATGTACAGTTTCAGCCATGACACGCATTTAAATTGAGTACAGCTAGGTCAAAACACAATAAAACCGTTAGTCGACCGACTAAGGACCGACGCACTAACGGTAAAATTCACATACTAATTCAACCGTTCTGACAATGGAACCTATAAAAACATTGTAGTAATTATTAATTCGGAAAAAATACAACTTCTTACAATCAGCGCTTCAAGTTATTACTCCCGAAAAAGTCAGAACGAAGCATTTTCTGCACTTTGACGTGAATACACCAAGAAATATGTAAACACGGATCCACACGTGTATTGGTTCCCCGTTTCAGGGTACGATAAGAGCGTAAGCCAGGAAAATCACGTCAAAGTGCGCATGCGCAGGTGTTGCTTCCGGGTCACAGCATCGAAGAGAAATGAAAGTATACCAAGTGCAGAAAATGCTTCGTTCTGACTTTTTCGGGCGTAATAACTTGAAGCGCTGATTGTAAGAAGTTGTATTTTTTCCGAATTAATAATTACTACAATGTTTTTATAGGTTCCATTGTCAGAACGGTTGAATTAGTATGTGAATTTTACCGTTAGTGCGTCGGTCCTTAGTCGGTCGACTAACGGTTTTATTGTGTTTTGACCTAGCTGTACTCAATTTAAATGCGTGTCATGGCTGAAACTGTACATAAATAAGTAGCTACACCTGTTGGGGTTATTTTGATGCCCTGGTTGTGAGAATTGTTTGAAATATGACTGAGTGACAGCCTTTTTTCGAAACCAGGTGTACTTTCGGTTTTGCGGAGTCGCATACCTTTTTATAATAATATATTGATCGAAATTTTGGGAAAGTCAAATGCTACGCGCCCGGCACCTGTGTTTCATAGACTGCCGGAGATACTACTCGATTCTCCCTTACCACGGTGCTCTCAGTTCTTTGATTCAGAAGGCAGCTATATTGGTTCCCATTGAACTCTGGTGGAACGAGAACCAGTGAACGTACTAAATAGCACCACAAGGTGAAACTGTTATTTTTACTAATACCTTGAAAAATATATATTTGCAAGATTTGATTTTATATATACGAAATATTTCTTTCATTTTGATTGATTGTGGCGCTTAATCGTAAATAATTCGAATGGTAATTACTATTGTCATTCATATTCGCGACCTGGTTAGCTCGCACCATGTCCAGATCGTACTTTATAATTATCGTACTACTTGTTACTCATCTTTCAGCAATCGAAATTATTCACGTAAAAACCTTTTCTATGCATTATGATACCTAAATCTAAACGCAGGTTTCAGGCACGTGGCTAGTTCTGGGTCCCATAACTAAATTGATCTTTTTTATTTCGTCTTGTTGACCATTTAAGTTATGGAATTGTCCTCTATCAAAGTCAATAGCGCAATAGCTAAGACGCTTGTTTGTGCGTCTGTTGAAGAAGATCATTTCACATGGATTCCAGAATGCTATGAATCCAAAGCATTTATGAGGAAAATTTTGAAACTAAGGGTAGTTTGAAACATCGACAAAATATTCGATACCTATATTGCCTGTTGAAGGTATATTTTAAGTCGTGTTGATAGATTCAAGGGCATATAAGACCTTGATAGATTAGTCAGCGTACATCAGTTATAAACAGCTGATAAAAGCCATAGGGAGAAAAATAGTGGAAATATTTGTTGATATTGGTGTTAATTTTTTGGATCTTCAGAAAAATGAAAAGTATGTAATACTATGTGGATTACCTATGTATTTTCAGACTTGAATAAGTTAAAAAGTTTGAATTAGGAATTGATGAAATGATTTTATTTGTTCAGTGTCACTCAAATAGAAAGACCCTGATTTATTTGAGTATAACATAAACATCTGATGAACAATGTAGTACAATCATGGCCCCTCGTTATTTTACCCACTTGATCATGATTAACAGGGTTTTCCCTAGGATTTTTTATATGAGGGTCCCAGGGTTTGTATTTAGGGGTCCTTGAGAAATTTTATTGGTCCTGTATAATATTATGGATATGCATTTTTTTGCTTAAGTTCAGATAGCCTAAAAATCTATCACACTATATACCATCAAGTGATTGAGATCATGAATACAATAGCAAATTCACATGATTTATGGTTTTACTGTACTATCAAACTGACTAGTGATTTTGTGTAGACTATAGTTATAGTCTCCATGTGCATATATAATATACTGATCACTCAATTAGCAGGAAGGAAAATATCTATTTGTCAGATCCGATTGCAGGTCCCCAGGGTGCAAAGTACTACAGAAATGTGGGTCCTGGGTCACAAAGTTGCGTCAGGGACGCAGAAAACCTGCGTAAGGGAAATCCCTGGATTAATGTAACTTATACTTAGCCTCGAAATTTCAAAGTCCATACACCATAGTCCTAGCCCTACTTATTCGGCTTTCCGGTTGGCCGATTTTCGTGAACAAATTCGGAAGGGCCAAACTCTGCTGGACGGGGCCAAGTCAAAGTGTCTTGTCGATCGTCACAAACAGCCTAGTTGGACTAACCATATATAGTCCATACATCAGTGATTTTTTTTTCAAAAATTTTCTCACTACCCATGCCCATCAAAAGGGGAATTTTAGCACTTAACAAATTTCAAAATGGGAATATGTAATAACATATATTATTATGGAATGTGTGATTATTTAGTTGTTTAAATCATAAATTTTACTACACTTTAATTGGTGACACTGGTGAGAAAACAGTTGTATTTTTCTTCTTTTTACAAGATCATCATACATGTGGAAAACTATTCTTTTCAGGGGAAAATTCTGGCCATTTTAGAGGAAAAATGAAGGAAATTTTACTTGGGAAAACTGCCCATATTCGGCTGTAAATATAGCGAAAAAAAATCATTGTACATACATGTGTGAATTCTGAATTGGACATTTAAAATTTGACTTTTTGGTCTTTAAGAGCATTTATTGAGCAGTATTCAGTTGAAATATTTGTTTTGAAGATTAGTATTTCGTAATAAATATTTCAATACATTTGTTTTTGTATTGTTCAACACAATTTTCCTTTCTACCATTTCAGGATAAAGAAGTTGTTAGAATTAACTTATTCAAGTTACTGTGATAGATTTCGAATCTGTGAATTAAGTTTTGTTGTGATATTTTTTATGTGAACTGATTGACTGCCTAAAAAATATGTGGAATGTCTTCTATTCACTATTGCGGTCCCGGTCCCCAGTGGTGATGTTGCCTATGGCCATAACAGTTGGTTTCATTGGTTACAATTTAGAATCTCTGGTATCAGACAAAGAAACACCTGGTCGCACCATGACTTTTGCTGAAGAAAGGGATGAGAGGAAATTAATGGAGTTAAAAGGTGAAGCCACAAATGATAATGACACTAGATACAGTAAAACCCTTCCATCAACTGTGTTAAATAGAAATGAATTCAGAGAAGGAACTTGGGATTCTACTGTGAAATCAAAATGAACTACAGTGCATCCCCTCTAAAGCAACACCCATTTGAAGTAACAAAATTATCTTGTTGTTCTACAGAGGTTAAATTATTAGTTATATTGTGCCCTGTGAAAAATGTTGTTGAAGGGAGGTTGTTGCTCAGGAGAGGGCCACTCTGGAGAGGTTGTTCTGTACACGTGTATTTGATATGCAGATAGGCTGGAATGAATTAAATTGAGGACTTGACAATAATTTGTTTGAGGCTACTTGTCCAGTAAGACAACCAGCTTTTTTTTTGAAAATGTTAAAAAACCTTCTTCTCAAAAACCAGAGGACCTAGAGATATTTGGTGTAGAGCATTGCCTAGTTGACCCTTACCAAGTTTGTTCAAATAATTGCCCTAGTGTCAAAATTGGCCCTGCCCGGGGATCACTTGATTTATATAGACTTACATTGGAAAATTTAAAAATCTTCTTGTCCAAAACCACGAAACATTTGGGTCAATATTGGCCCCACCCCAGGGTTTACTCTATTTAATATAGGAAAATTTAAAAAATCTCTGAAGCCACTAGGCCAAGAACTTAGATATTTGGTATGTAGAATTGTCTAGTGGACCTCTCGGAAGTTTGTTCAAATTATTGCCCTTGGGTCAAAATTGGCCCATCCCAGAGGTCACTTGATTTATATAGACTTACATAGGAAAATTTAAAAATCTTCTTGTCCAAAACCACGAGGCCTAGAGTTTTGATGTTTTGCATGTTGCATTGTCTAGTGGACCTCTACCAAGATTGTTCAAATCATGACCCCAGGGTAAATATTGGCCCCGCCCCGGGGTCAGTTGATTTATATAGACTTGTTATATAGGAAAATGAAAAAATCTTCTTGTCAAAAACTACAATGCCTGGAGCTTAGATATTTGGTGTGTAGCATTGTCTAGTAGACCTCCACTAAGTTTTTACAAATAATGACCTGGGGTCAATATTTGTCCCTACCACGGGGGACATATGATTGTACACAGAAAATACCATAAACCAGATGGCCAAGAGCTTAGATATTTGACTTGCAGCATTAGCTACAGACGTTTACAAATTTTTTATAGATAATGACCCCCTTGGTCAAATTGACCCCGCCCGTGAGACGATACTCAGGTGAGTGATACAGGGCCATCATGGCCCTCTTGTTTCAAAAGTTTGAGCAATACACTGCAGAATTCCCAATCCCAAGGAATCATCAGTGGGTCATGTTCCTATATTATTTTAATGAAGCCTGTAAATTTACATAAACAGCATAGTCTGGGTACACAGTTTTGAAAATTTCATCATTATTTTTGGAGAGCACAACATATTACACTGGTACACCAAATGGGTTTTCACTGAGTAACAAATGCATCAAAAAGTTATGCAAAGCATGACATGCAGTACAGTGCAACCTCTCCAAAGTAACAACCTTTGGGAGTAGCAAAATTATGTGGTTCAAGGGAGGTTATTGCTTAAGAGGCCACTCTGGAGAGATTCTACTGTAATAATTTCACTAATGAAAAGTATGATGTAGCATGAATTAAATGATTGACTTGAAGTTGAAGTGTAAAGCTAGTATATTATATTATTAACATTGAAAGCATGCATACAGCAGAAGTCAATGATCAGAGAATAATTTAATCCAAGAGTTTAACTGAGCACAACCACGCAAGCATAGATACCTCAGAAAGAACCAGCTAATGAAAAACAAAGCAGACAGACTATTTTTTTTACCGGTGTTTGTTGTAACAGCTATTTGGCCATTTCAGGGGTTACCGCAGAGGGGGAGAAGATAAAGGCAATCGGAGCATTTGTATACATATTCTTATTTCATTTAGTCTTTCCTTGTTCTTTATTTTGCCTGGTGTAAAGCACCTATACCTCCATCGCCTTTTTTCCTCTTGTTTTGTAGTCAGTTGTTTGGACGGGGCCACTGAAAAAGCATCCCTGAAAAATTCAGAATGCCGAGCCGAGATTCGAACTTAAAACTTTCAGTCTGTAGTCTAGTGTGTTACCACTATACCACCAATCATCCCTGCACTATTATTCATACGATAACAGAAGTTTGAGATTGAGAGAAGATACAGACGAACTTGGCATCTGTATACATACTCTTATTTTGATGATAATATACAATTATTTTACCAATAGTGGGACTGTCAGACATGGCTTTATTCACAAAACAAGCTTATGTACCTAGTAAATGCAACTACTGAACGAGTATTATATAGAGCCTGCAGCAGTTATTCCTAGACATGGCTTATCCGTGAATTGAAGAGCTTATGCCAGTTTATCGGTTGTTTAACGACCCATTTGACAGCTATGGTAATTTCAGTGCTACCCCAAAGAGAAGGGTGATAAGGTACAGGAGAACTAGGCATTTACATCCCTATTTTTCTCCAATAGTTTTTCTTTATTGTGCATCAATACACACCAGGTCCTGTTTCCTGTGATTTTTTCATCACAGTACTTGGCTTGTTAGTTGGGGTGGGGAGATCGAACCCCAAATCGTTCATTTAGTTAAATTAAGTCAAGCACGTTACCACTGTACCACCTATCAGCTCATGCCAAACAATTATAGGAATACCAGAGGATCAGAGGCAATCTGAATGATTATCTAAAATAGGCTGAAAATACAAATAAGTTTGTCTGGAGTGCTATGACCCAGAATTTTAGTACTGGGTAGGTGTAAGGTAGGGAATTTTTTTTATAATACATGTAGTAAAAAAATGCCTATTAACAAATTTGATTTTCGTGAGTCGGTCAGAGCACTCCAAACAAACTTATCTTTACTTTCAGCCTGGTGAATATTGGCAGTATAGTGACTATCACAAGTTCAGAGTAAATTGGATAAAATATATTTATTATCAACAATTACATCATAACACATCAACAGTCTGATAAACATACTTTCAATGCAAATTAAAATGGCACATCCTACATATAGATCGAGTATAGTTAAAAACTTAAAATGAAGAAAAAAATCAGGTTTCTAGGAAATGACTGTAACCATGTACTACAATAAGTCTTTTGATATCAATAATTAATAAAAACTTATTCATGAATGTGAATGAAATATTTAGTCAAGAAATGAACAAAAATGACAGAATAACATTTCAAACAATCACAAAGCTACATTTTTTCACAATAAATGTTAAGTAAAATAACATTTTAAAACAGCAGACTCAACTGGTTTCAAAATCTTATGTTGCCCACTGAATAAGGGAATTTTCATAATAGTATATTCTAATTCTAACTAGGCACTAAGCAATATACTATAGTATAAGTCCATGCATATATGCAAATATAATTTAACATGTATACCAAATATGAAATTAAAATCTAGATTTAAATAATTCATAACAAGTTCGTTTTCATACTAAGCATTTGCTCCTTATTAATGCCTTTGAATTTATCAATTAGTAAAGTCACGTTCATTCCAACCTATTTGTACAGTATATAGTTCATTTTGATTTCACAGTAGAATCCCAAGTTCCTTCTCTGAATTCATTTCTATTTAACACAGTTGATGGAAGGGTCTTGCTGTATCTAGTGTCATTATCATTTGTGGCTTCACCTTTTAACTCCATTAATTTCCTCTCATCTCTCTCTTCAGCAAATGTCATGGTGCGACCAGGAGTTTCCTTGTCTGATAGCAAAGATTCTAAATTGTAACCAATAACCCCAACTGTTATAGCAACTGGCAACATCACCACAGGGGCATATGACCTCATTGCTGCATATATAATATTCCACATATTTTAAGGCAAAAATTTTATAAAAAGATATCACAAAAACTCAATTTATATATAACTAGTTCACAAATTCTTTCACTGTAAAGGTTGATTCTAATAACTTCTTATCCTGAAATGGTAAAAAGGAAACCTACAGTGAGCATCACAAGTAGTGAAATATTTCATATCAATTTTCATAAAGCTGAAGTATCAATCAAATACTCCTAAATAAATGTCTCCAGTCTATTCTAGGTCTTGATCATGATGTTACGTGTAAATGAATGTTCCAATGCATAGAGATTTACACATCATTAACTTAATTAAGAAAAGTTCTATCTGGCCTTTATTTACAGTGGATATTTTTAATTTTTATAAATAAAACCAATAGATATCATAGCTACATAATGATAGGTAAAGTTTTAAAATTGCTGATCAATGACCTACATCATCTTAAAAACTTCCTTCAAACATGGTGACTTCAAGATCAAAACGTCAATATCCTTTTTCAAGTGATTGAATGAGATCAAGTGCCAAACAATGACTGCTGTCGCGAATTATAATGACTCGAGTAATTAACCGAACATTCTATTTTCGTAGCAATATCCTCACCATTCAGGAAGACATAACATAATTAATGTAAATAAAAGAAACCTTGTCTTTAAATATCCAATAAAGGTATAACTCAAGAATTATTCTTATTGCGTAAGAAAAATCTTTTCACCTTCTCAGGAACAGGAACGGCGACTCTGGCAACGAAGTAAACTGGTTTCCGTCCGATGTTGCAGTTCACCACAAAAATCTGATGCACAGGGTACCAGTTTAGTGAAGAAAGAATCAAAGTACTGAAAGCGCTCCAACCAAACAGACTACTAGAATGCAAAATATAAATGAAACAAGAAATGTTTAAAAAGAAAGTCGCGATGTTTCTTTGATGTTAATAGTTAACACTGTTGAAACCAAAAGTAGGATTTTTAATAAATTCCTAAATTGCCGTTATAATACCGTGTGCACACTATACTAATCAGGTGTAATTAACATAAACTTTTGACCCCGTGGAAAAATGACCGCAGGGGCCATTTTTAAACGGATTATTGATAAATTTTCAACTTAAATATTGACCCATACCGTTAAATAATGACCTCATTACGCGTGAAAATTTGACCCTCGTTAAAAATGATCAACCTTTGTACGAGTTAATTATTTTCAGCGTTGAAAACCATATCCCTTACAGTAAATAATTATATAATGTACGTAAGTCATTCTCACGATTTCTATTCATTAAACTTTATAGGTAATTTGAAGTTCATATCTACACGATTTTAAAGAGGTTCTTTCATTGTGTATTGATGGGGTCAGACACCGAAATTTTCATTTAATTTGAAAAGCTGACAAATTGCATGAAACATTGAAAACCCATCATCCAAAGCTGAAACAAGAGTTTTGCGGCTTATTGAGAATGCATGGTTGCATGGTGCCGTGATTGAGAGTTTATCCGGTGCGACTTCTAAGAAAACTAACTTAAAATGGGCAACCCTCTGAATAAACTGTCTCCGTTTCGGCACCAGAATCATATAATTTATGTATTCGATTTGCATCCAGTAACAAAATAAGTCCCAAAACTCCATTTACGTGGATTTAAAAACACTTGTAGTGCCCGATAACGCGGTATGACTAAACAGCGGACATCCGGATGTCCGCGGACATCCAACGGACATCCATTTTCGTTTGTTTATTTATGGAGTATCGGTCATTTATGTTCATTATTATTGTTTTTAACTTTCAAGTATTTTTAAACAGATATGTAGTATATTTACCCACAAAAATGCCGTATTAGAGTACAGTTATTCCCCGAGTTACCCGGTTACCATTTCGGTAGTTAACCCGATAACGCGACAGTAAAATAATCCCACGCAATCGTCATGATGAATGAAAAGTCAATAATACGTTAATTTGTATAATAACATTGTCTCATTTTAATGATATTAAACAATACCATAATGGCCTACTGACAGGATATAGTCAAGTAAATTAGCTGGTCATTGTTTTATTATGTCTAAAAATAAATTTAGAAACAGTATGAATTAATTATAATTTGTATGACAGAAATTTTAAGTACCCTCAACTTACACAATAAAGTGTTTCATCGCTAAATGTAAATTGAAAATTGAAAAAGTTACAATAAAGAGTATTTCTTTCATTTTCACATCTAATAAACATGATTAAATCAAATTTAGTTAATTGACGACAATTACGACAACAGATATCATATGGAGCCCATGGCAGGGTCTAACTTAATAATATTATGTATGCGTAATTGTACTGAAAGCCAACCCGTTAAGTTTAGTACTATTGCTGTCACGTATGTCGACTTGGACCTGATAAAAGATGAATGCATTTTCTTGATCTGAGAAGGCTGTATCACCAAGGACTTATATACATGTATATACCCAGCAAACACCCGACGTTGTATCAACGTTGTATATGCGTTGTATTTAAGTCGCGACGTCGGCGACCTAAATCCAACGTTGATTCAACGTTAGAATCACGACGTCTATACAACGTCTCAATAAGACGTCTGCATGACGCTGGATTATGGTCAGATAATGATTTTGTTGAAATCATAACAAAAAATGAATATTATGATGAGAAAACAACGACAAAAAAACATTAACCTTGTTCTTACGTATATTTATTAGGTTAGGTGTGAGTTAAAAATAGCAAAATACCCAGACATGTTTAACTCCCCTTAAATTGTTTCATGTCACCGATAGGCGTCGCTTCGAGGATCCTGTTATTTTCGAATTTTACGATAATGTTTTTCTACACTATTTGAAAAAAAGAAACGTTTGTCGACAACAATTTTAAAATATTCTTCATAAAACCTTCAAAATAAATGGATTCAGTCGTTTAATTTTCATGAACTTCGAATGGATAGATCGAGATCTAATTATTCAAAACTATCAGCAACGGTTATATTGAATAGTGTTCAACGGCCCCAAGAGAAGAACTTCGAATTCGGGATAAGATACAAAAGATCTGTCAAATTCGGATTTTAAGGTAAGTGGAATCTTTTATCTAATTTGAAGTGTGATTTAATTTTGATTAGTATTAAGAATGTCAGTAGAAAGATGTGCGTGTACATGCATGTATTCGGAAATTAAGCAAACTTTTATTTTAAATCAAACAAGTAACAATCAATTTTATAACTAATTGTACCCAATATTGTGTTGGTCGCATTAAAGTTCGCTTAAAGAAATGGATTCAAATGTATTTTTATTTAAAAGTGCGATCATCATAGAGTTAAGATGTGTACACGGACCTTTGTCACACTTTAAAAATTGGTAAAACAAATGACCATATGTACAGTTCAAAACTGGTGAAATTCAGAGAAAATGTGTAATTATTGCGCCCATTGTTGTGTTGATTGCTTTACAGTTTTCTTATAGAAATGCACTACTCAAATGCATTTTTAAAGAATGGGATAATTTCACAGTTTTGATGTGGACACGGGCTTTGTGGCATTTTACATTTAAAACTATCTGTTGTGTAAAACAACTACACAACATCGTTCTGGTATCAGTTACATAGTCTTAATGTCCATTATTTCACACAAAATCGAGCATGAAAAACAGCATGAAATTAATTTGAAACTATTCCAGAGAAGGTTTTATTACTGACATCTGCCAACACTGGCCAGTGCCCGAATTGATTGATGAGTCCTCAGGTCAAATGTTCTATAGGCACGTATGAAATGTGTTTATGAAAACTTGAGAGAGATAATGTTATGTTAATTGTTTCGTGTGGGGAACTTGTATGCTTCAGACTTGAGTAGAAGTATGTTTGGATTTATTATGCTTAGCATGTTTTTGAGTTATGATCACTAGTTGATACCACAATGAATTCATATAAATAGTATAGTTTTATTTTCAATGTTCATGTGTCAAGTTACAGAATTTTTGGATAAGTAATACATTATCAACATTTGCTCTAACTTATAGTTTATTATAACTGTTCACAGATTGATGTCCAAATTTAACATGACTGGGAACGATGGAAGTCTACAAGTCAAGCTTGTTTGGCGTTGTCCAGGGTAAATTTATTATTCTTTATTTCAGAATAATCTGTAATTAATTCAGTCATGGTTATAAAATTATGTATGAGTACTACAACATAATATCATACAAACACTGATTTAGTAAAACAGCTGGGCTTTCTTATAGCAAAATGCTTGTCTAAATAATAATGTTTGAGATTGCGTTTTCCTATATTGAATATTATAAGTTATATACATGTATACATGTTAAAATAAATTCTGCATGTTCAGTTTCCTGTGAGTTTGTGTATTTTTCTCTTTGATTTTGTTACTTGGTATAATCCAGTCTTTAGAAAATATATGTATTTATCATGGAAGATTGATAAAGGAAACACAAAATACTGTATATAAATCTTTTAAATAGTAAAAATGACTAGCTTGAATATATCAATTGACTTCTGAAAATATCCACTGACTGAATATGCTTGCAATTTTACTATTTCAGCAAGTACTATGAAGTCTATGCCAAAGGAAACTGAACAGGATGCCAGCCAGAAGTAGGCTCCAGATAGACAGACGGGAAATTCAGAGGGATTATTTTATTAGTCCTTAACTGTTTTGTATATGTCATTTAGACGAACTGTTAAGTGTTCATGATCACTAAAAAATCATCTACTGTGTGTTTATATATGTACGGTATGTGTGTCTGTGTATGTAATAATTTGCAAGAATAAATTTCAGATATATTTTAAATTTTAAACGACATTTGTTTTTTGTTTGACATTTCAATCGATATAGATTAAGTTGTATATAGTGAGATTAAAAGTGAACTTTCTGATTTGGTTATAGACATAATTATTGAGCGATATTATTTTTAATATTTTGAATAGTGTTCAGAATCCTCATGAAGAACTAATTATTTAGGATTAGTAACTGGCGTCATTATATATTCTTTGTTTGAAAATCCCTGAGTTTTGTTGATATAATCACCTTACTTACAGGCGTGTAATTACTAGTATATATACATGTTGGATTGTGGTTGTATACAGGTTGGATTTAGGTTGTATACACGTTGGATTTAGTTTGTATACACGTTGGATTTAGGTTGTATACACGTTGGATTTAGGTTGTATACACGTTGGATTTTGGTTGAATACAGGTTGGATTTTGGTTGTATACACGTTGGATTTTGGTTGTATACACGACGTTGTACCGACGTCGGAAAATGACGTCTAAAAAACTTTCATTTACAACCTAAATTCAACGGTCATCCAACGTCAGGGTACAACGTCTGTACAACGTTATTACAACGTCAAGTGTTTGCTGGGTAAGTCCTTGGTATCACCAAAAAGAAGAACATCTAAACAGATTTCATAGTCAGCTAATTGGTTAAAAATTATATAAGAGTATCACGGGGTTCTTGAAGAACTCGACATTCAAAGAAGAAATGATAATTGGATTCAGTTTGCCCACATGTACAGAGTGCTGACTGGGAAATATCACATAGATAAAAGTGATAACTAAGAGAACTGCATTTGGTTCTCAGACGGGTGTGTAGCTATATAACTTGAAGTTTTCTTGGACCCGAGCAATAGTATGATAATTATGGTAATATAGACCTGTTTCTATTCAAATGCATATTGAAAGCTGAAAGTGGTTATAAGTTCCTTGTTCCTAGAGGAAGGGCATTCCACTCGCGAATTGAAGTTGGGAGGAATGAGTTGAAATAAAGAGTTGTACTAGACTTAATTCCAGGAATGTCATTTGTCACTTCTAAGATGATACCGAGTATTTTGCTGTCTTGGGACAAGAGAAGATAAGTATTCTGGTACAAGATTATAATACATTTTATAGAAGTGTGTTTGTGTGTGTTTGTACGTGTCTTCTGTCAGATAGAGTTTCCATGCAGTTATACTTTCTTGTTTGAGTCGTTCTAATGACTCCTAAAGAAAGTAATTGGGAATCTCTACTTGTTTCCGTTAGATTGTGTCACAATGTTGGTGAACTCCTTAATTACTCCTCCATGACAGTGACTTTATTGATAAATATACAGTAAAACTTCCCTGAAAACTGGAATTCCCTGAAAACCGGACTTTTTCTAGTCCCCCCGGGCCTCGCCTTTTTTCGGAATTATCAAAAGTTCCCTGAAAGCCGAATTTCTCAGAAAACCGGACTTCGTTTTGTCCCAGTCCAGAAGTGGTCCGGTTTTCAGGGATTTTACTGTATACTGAATTATATTCTATAGTTAGGATTTAAACTTTGATACACATGCAGACCGAGGCAGTACTTTTACATGTAGATATATATATATATAGGCCTTCTCACAAAATGGGTATGCCGATGCAACTTTTTTGCTTATATCAGTAGTTGTATGTATCTTTGTTTATCAATTTTTAACGGCCCATTCGACAGCTACGATCATTTCAGAGCCGCCAGACGCTTTCCTGGTCGATTGGGTCTGGTCGCTGACTTCAAATCACTGTATAACCTCTCACTAAAGAGGATCATGAGTTCGTGCCCGTCTACCGACCCTTTCTCTATATGTGAGAAAGTAGGCAGTTGCTTACGGGGGATGGGAGTCTAGTACTGGTTTAATCCCAGGAACGATGGTTAGGTTGAATGTCCGCCTCATATGACCCCAGACTGTTGAAAAAGGGCGTAAAACTCAAGCGAACAAACAAACACAATCAGAGCGCCAAGAGAGAGAGAGGGGAGGGAGGGGGGAGAAAAGACACAGAAGAACCGGATATTTATATCCCTACTCTTACTTCGAATAGTTTTTCCTAGTTCTTTGTCGTTCTCGATGTATAGCACTGATGCAAACTCAGTACTTGGCTCTGTATTCTTTGGATGGAGACACGGGAAAAGCTTCCCTGAAATATTTGAAGGGAGAGCCGAGGTCCAAACCCACATCCTTGTGCATTTGCAACGGTTAGAAGATGATTGTGTTCTCACAGTGGACACAAGACTCATTATCTTACTAAAGGGCGATGCATGCATGTATTTTGCACATTTCATAAGGACGTACCTACCTTTAGTGTATTTGAGTGTATGTTGTGTTGAGGTCTAGAAATGTAAGCGTAAATTTTGAATGCCGATGACATGTTCAGACAAACTCTAGCACAAACATTCTCAGCGACAGTAAATTGATAATAAATCACAGCAGAAATTTTCCTAACTAATTTTGAGCATTCCTTTATTGAAGTTATTTACTTCTTTAACAAACATTAATGTTCAATCAAAGACTCTTTTAAGAGTACTAGTAAATTTTGAAAGCTGATATTTCAATATATTTTTTTCAACTGTATTTTTTTTAATGTGTATATTCTGTAATTAAAAATGAGAACATTCGTTTTGGGATTGTACCGGAATCATTATATAAATACAGTGCAACCTCTCCAAAGCAACACGCCATTTAGGAGTAGCAAGACTATTTTGTTGAAAGGTTGTTGCTCTGGAGAGGTTAAATTAATATAAAAATGTAGTTGAATTGTGAAGTGGAAAACTCATGCTGTTGTTGAAAGGTTTTTGCTCAAGAGAGGACCGTCTGGAGAGGTTGTTCCGTTTGCGACCAAATGATAACGTATTTTTCAAAAAAACAATTAATGAAGAGTTCAACATGATTATTAGAGATAAAAGTTAAATTGGCTTCTGTCATCTAAATTGAATATGAAAAGTGTAGTTCAATAAGAAATAAACATACAGAACTTAAAACAAATATCTACTGAATATTCAAATATTTAGTTCATAAACATTTTTTTCTTAAATAGTTGATCAAAAATCATAATATAAACCTTTTAGCGAAATGGATTTGTGGATCACTGAAGTATTCTTCATTCATGAAATGAAATGCCAATTAATGTTCTTCCTTAGATTATTTGTTGAATGAGGGAACACGCTGTTAGCTGATGTTCAACCTCCAAAGCTGTCCAATCATGGCGGAGGGACTGCATTTCTGTTAATTACTTCTACGACTACCTCTTAAGTTTTCATACATTCGTATCACTTTCTAAGACTGTCTGATATAAATGGATGAATAAATAAATCTGTACATCGGCAACATTTCAACGAGAATTTATTCTATAGATTAAGCAAACACAAAATATGCACGCTTAAAATAAAATGATGTACACATGCATGTACCTATAAGCGGAGATGAAAATACACATGTATACGTATAGACCGGAAATGCATCACAACAATTTCATCAGATCTGTGCATAAAGTCATAATTAATTAATGTGTTGAATTTAAAAGGGACGTCATGTATTAATGATACATGTGCACTTCGAGCATATTTATATAAATTCTATTACATATATTTTAATTTTTAAATTTCATACATCAACTTAATTTCACATGCATTATCCTTCAAAGGAATTTCACAGAATCCTCGATTCCCCAATGGACTTGACAACCTTAATGAATCTGTAATATGGCAGTAGAGATAACTAGAGATAAACACACATATATTTCCTCATTTCTTTGGTAATGGTAATTTATTTGACTTTTTTTTCCTTTTTCTTATCTTTAGTTTTTGTTTTTCTGTGTTTTCCTTCATCGTCAATGAGTGATTGCTTGCTTCCCATATGGTCTTTTGGATTCAACGCATCTAGAGATAGATATAAATGCATTGTCAATATTGACGTATTCCAATACCAAGCTGCGAATAAATAGGGATCTATGTTCTGTGCAGAAACAATCACCACAGCGACCACCGCGGTTTGAAAACTATATACCTCCTCATGGCGATCATTTTTTCGAATCAGTTTAAGATATTTTATTGCATTGTGCACAACATGATCCAATGGTACAAACCCAGCCAGCATCACTATGTCGGCCCGACGGCGGCTAAAGAGCGGAATATCGACAATATTTGTCAACGTCAATCCTACATAGGGCCGATGTAGGTGGATTTTATAAAAAGTGTGTATTACACTTGGTGTTAACTTATTTAAGTTCTAACCTATTCTGTAAACATGAATATGTAAAATATAAATGATAAACACGATGAATCTGACTCTTTACATTCGTTCAAATCTCAATGTCTAGTAGATGTCGGATTGATGTAGGGCCGATGTAGACGAATGTATTTTGTCATTAATGAGTTAACTGTTTTTACATAATCAATGAGGCAAATGAAAGAAGTGAAGAAGCAAAACGTTAATTTTGCATTATAATGTAAGTATTCATTTACATTTTGAAATCTTAGATAACTTGTAACAAGATTTAAGTATCTAGGTCAACCGCCTGCATTAGTCATTTTGCTGACCGCCATATTTGAATTTCTTGAACTAGTGTCAGCAGCAGGTCGGATAGATTTCATGAAAATAAGTTTTCGTTGCAAGAAACATGTCAGTGAGTTTGGAAAATTACTTTAAAAGGCATACATCAACAACAGCGGGTGGATATTGACAGTAAAGTAATTATCTTGGGAACTTATTTTAGCTTGTTGCTTTATTGTCATATGTTTTCGCGACTGTCTATAACAAAAGAAAATTGCTCATGTTACTAATTTCATGTTTATGCAGAATATCTACATTCAAGGAATTTTATGTTATTCATTTGATTTCATTGTTTTACCATAATGGTTTATTTACACCAAAGATCAATGACCAGTATGTACTCAGTCTAATAATTAAATTTAAAAAAAATTATTTCTAAATCTTTGTGTAAAATTACTCATATTTCCATTTATCTCTTGTTTTAGCTCCAGACCAGCATATTTGTACAACCAAACAGTATAAAAAAGATGAAGCAGAATTGGTTTTTAAAGTACAGAAAGTGCACTAAGTTGCTAAATAATATATTAAACATGATTGATTGGAGAAAATTATGCACTTAGAGGATTCAAGGAATTACAACTTTTATTAAATGACAGGTATGTGGGGCTTGTATGGTAAATTTATATCAAGTAGACATTGAACTTTCAACTGCTCATATTAATTTATTCTGTATAAATAATGAATGCATAAATAATTATTATGAAAAGTTCTAATTATAAATGATATTTTGAAATATATTGATGGAAATAAGATCTACCTATAGATAGACTCTGATAGGAGTATACAAGTATAAATCATCTCATTGTTCTGTTAATGTTGTTATTTTTTTAGTATGACTAGATATCATAGATTGTTATAAGGTACATGTTTGAAATACAATGAATATGTTGTTTTTGAATTTGATTATATATTTTACAGGTATCTATCAGGGAAGGATAGCAAAGACACAGCATGGCATACACATGTAATTAGTAATTAGTCCCCAGAGAGTGTGTCGGAATATACAATGGCTGTGTTGCAAGTTGGCAATATACTAGTAGCATTCATTGTAAGTTACAAATCCAATTATTTTCACATATATATATATATATCTTGTATACAACAATTAGATATTCAAGACATGAATTCAATTTTAAGCTTGATTAATCTTAGTTGCGGTGTGATATATTGTATTTTGTAAATTGGCTGGGATATTCACCAGCCCGATCAGCTTAGTTGGTAGAGCAAGAGGTCGCGGGTTCGAGCCATGCATCGGGTACATTAATTTCCTCTTCCTATTACATTTGATGCCGTTAGTATGAGACTAGTCTCGAAATCCTAGAGCAATGGCTGGTTTAGTCGAAAGAACCTGTGTTTGTCGCAATTAATTTATATTAATAATTTTGAATAAAAGGGAAGGAGGAATGTGGCGGTGTGATACATTGTATTAATGAATTGGTTGGGATATTCACCAGCCTGATTAGCTCAGTTGGTATAGAGCATCTGACTTGCAAGCAGAAGGTCGCGGGTTTGGGCCCTAGCATTGGGTACATTATTTTCCTCCTATTACAGCAGTATGATTTAATTTGGACCTAATTATGTACATGAAATTATTTGGCTAATTGCATTAGTTAAAGGAAATGAATTGTGCTTATTGTATGTTTTTAAATACTGTGTTATCAATTTATTGATTAATTATTTTGTAGCTGAAGCTGTACAAAGGACAATTCAAAGTGTTTAGGAAGCTGATGTTAAGGTGGTGTTGAGAGAATGCCTGTGTACCAACAGTGACAAGGGATAGTGGAAAAAGAAGAGAAAAATAATATTAATCTACTATAAACTATTACATGAATGACCAAAATGAACTTTTATAGTGTTTTTAAGTTTTTGGTTAAGACTTTTGGAAGATATATACAGTGTATTTTTTTAATTTGATAGGATTAGTAATTTTGTATTTGTTTATGTATGAGTATGATTAATTGTGTGAATAATTAACTTTAGAAGTGCCAAATAGTACAATATCACTGACCACATTCATATTTTAAACATAGGATTTGTAGAGTAATGAAAATCAAAGTTATGTATTGATTTCTTATTGTATTTTTCATTCTTCATGTAATTGGCTTTCATTTTAGCTTAATTTCAAACATGAAATACATTAAATAGTAGAAACATAGCTAGAATTTGAATATAGTTTTTATCATAAAGGGTCAGGTAGATCTATTCCAGTTTATACCCTATGAACTTTCAAGAGAAAGCAAAAACAGCTTCATTAAGACTCATGTATATCATTTTTCTACTATTATTTTTTGCCCCATAATTAAACAATTAAGCACTTGTTGTTTTTTTTTTAAAGAAAGAGAGCAATATTAATTTATCCTTAGTATTACCTGTAAACCTTAGATTTTACTTTGAAATTATTTCTATTACATGGAAGGAGTGTCTTGATTTGGAATACTAATCTGGAGCACAGTACCATAATTAAGATCATAAGATGTACATGATCACCATGATGTTGATTTAATAAATATAGAAAATACTCTATTTATTTTGTTATCTTAATGAAATATGACCTGTTAGAAATTAACAAATATATGAAATAACTTGTAGTAGCTTTGTAACCAAACTCTCACTCGGGCTAGTTTGATTGTTTCCTCACATGACAGCAGACTATGATCCATGTATGAACAAGTATGAGTTTATACAATATTCATCTTACTAGCTTCTGTTCGCAGTAGGTCTATACCAGTATTTTAGGGGTCATTAAAGCGATTCCTGGAATATCGGCAGAACATCGGATAAATGTCGCGGAAATCCTGTCGGGCCGACATCGAGCCGCGTTGCAAATTGCAAATTTGAGGCGGGCCGATGTCGAAACGATCAAGACGCCGATGTAGGGCCAACATTGATGTCCATATCGGCTTGATGTCGGGCCGACGTAGTGATGCTGGCTGGAAGGTTGCTTAAATTATACCAATCTTTACACATCCGGGTGCTGAACATTCTGAGCGATTACAGGGTTACCAAAGATGGTTTTAAAGCGAGATCTCCATTTACTGATACGCTAAGGTGAAAAAGAAAATTTATTTCGCTTTTTGGTGTTGATTTTAATCTGAAATAATTTGCCAAACATGAATTGGTGATCGCCACGCTTTCATATCCAATTAGTGACAATGATATATTAATATAATACAATACACTGTGCATGCTCAATGAACCTGCAGTTGCCGGAGCACTGAAACAGTTAGAATGCATTTTTGGGTTTACTTCGTAATAAGAAAGCTACAATCGCTACCACGCATTTTCTGGCGTTCATGGTTAAGAAGCACGCCCAAATATGCACTCGAACCTACAGATACATGAATACATTCATAATCTTATACCTATAAAATCGTTGTTCTCGTTTAATGTGGTAAGCATTGGTATGAACACCGCCCTTTCTAACAACGCCGTGTCTTCTTCCAAATGATCGGCATCACCTACTGAAAATCATATTCAGAAAATACACATGACATTGTATGTTTAGTATACGCGTGATAGTTTCAATTAAAAGGATGAATTTTCAGATAGAATATTTTTAGTAGAATTTGAATTTATACCAAGTTCAATCAGAATTAGTTTTTTTATTTTATTCACTTTAAATCTTCACATAGAAAACATAGAAGTGCTTGCTTTGTGGTTTTAGAATGTCAGCGAATTCTTTTTTGCATTTGCATTCTTGATTCTTGTATGATTTACCAAAAAGAAATATACATGTTTAACAAGTATAGAGCGAACACAATTTTAGCAGGATAGACAATTTATCAACGGCGAAATGACAGCTAGGTGATTGCATGAAATGACATCAAAGCGTCGTCAATTACAACTCGTGATCTAGGCAGAGGCGGATTCAAGATAGCTCGCGCGCCCCTATAAGTCACCAACTATAGGTAGAAATGGAATACATATGGCCCCGCTCTCCCGCTATATACCTACTTCTTTCAATAGCATGCCCCCTTAACCTAAAAACATGGATCCGCCTCTGCTAGGGGCAAATGAAATACAGAATTTTGCTCACATTCCACATTAAAGTATAAATTTAAATATCATTATCTGCAAAGAATTTCATTGAAGTTAAATTATGTATCCGGATATAGCCTGCTACATATATATACTTACAATCAACTCGTAATAAAACCAAGGTTTCTCGTTCTTTAAGATAATCATATCCATACTCATTGAGATTCTGTCTTAAATTCTTCACCGTGCCATGCTCGTCAGATAAATCTATTATCTCTGAAATACAGAGGGAAAGAATAATATACATGTATAACACTGCTCAACTGTAATAATCGGCAAACAATTGGTATATACTCCGAAAAGAACTATAGGCTGGTTCGATTGGTCAACCGGAAGAGCTGCCGGAAGAGCAAGAGCTCTTCTAAACTGTTTGATAGTCTTCTAATTTTAGAAGCTCTTCTCTCTATTCCGCCTGATGGTTAGAGAAGAAGAGAGGTGGAAGAGATATTAGTCACAGCACTGTTTACAATGTCAGAGTGTACATTAGTTTATCCACACGATTTAAAGAATATTGGTTTGATGGTTAGCTGTTGTCATAT
>OZ026834.1:4112477-4281563 GCA_964023205.1 Lutraria lutraria
GGGGGGACGATGTGTACTCAGTGGCCAATTTAAGGCTAAATACATGTTATAAGAACTTTTCATGCCTCTCTGGGTCAAAGCTCCCGATTACTATATAATTATATATACATACATAATAATCGGGGTATGTCCGAGCTAGTGGTGTCAAAATGAGAACGTAAATATGGAGAGCGGAGTTAACCCACCCCTTTAATTACTAGTATGTATATACACGTAACTCAGAGAGGCTGAAAAAGTTCAGATAACATGTATTTAACCGTACATTGACCAAATTAGCATCAAAGTTACACCCCGTCCCTCTGTGATTTACATAGATTCCATAATTTCATGTCTAACTTGTCGCCGAGCACGCCCGGTTAGTTCAGTGGTTAAGGCGTTGGTCTACTTATCAAGCGCCTGTGAGGCGAGGCTCACCCTTTCCATTACAAATTTTAGAGAAGATATTATACATACTATGTTAAATTGTCCTCCACGGGAAAGCTTGGTAGCAACTTGCATATAAAAGGTGGTTAGTACTGGTTATAAGGCCTAAATGAAGTCCAGGAAAGCTGGTTAGGACAACTGCCTGTCACATGTTACGAATGTCGTTAAATCAAATGACATGATAGATAAATTAACTGATTAACTTGTCGCCTCTGTTTTGTACGGTGTTTGATGAGGCGATTTTAAAGCATTTGTTGATACGGTGACTTTGTTGGACTGTTCGACTTTTTATTACTAGCACATGTACGCTGCTAATTATCTTAGTCGCTGTGACTCAATGGGGTTTTCCTTTGAAATCTTAACTCAAACTTTATGGTAAGGATTAAATATCCACGGGTGTATCTGGTAGGTGTGGGGATGGTGTTTCATCTGCCAGGATAAGATCTTTGTGTAAGACATCTAGTAATTTGGACCCGTGTGCTTTTGGAATGAGTGATTTGTAACCTTTGTAGATAAAATCAATCTCCCACAGCTCTGCTTTGTAATCCCAATACTCAAGAAGTTAGGGGGTCGCAACATTTGAGCGTTTCATACCAGCCGAGTAAAAGAACCATTTTCAGAAGCACGAACTCAACATATTTAACTGTGTGTAACCTGAGTTCATCTTACTTTCCATCGGTATAAATTATGATGAAATGTCCATGCAGGTCCGTAGCTTCGGACAGTTCCTTGCAAGTATATGGTAAAACTTTCTCGATTGTGTATCTGTCAGTTATAGGTTTGTATTCTACATCAAAATCAAAACCACGTAATGACAAGAGTATAACCTCTGGACTCTAGGATAATATGCAAGGCACAAAAGGTGAGAGGGGAAGTGGTCAGTTTGGATCAGTACCTGTCTACTGTAGACATACCCGGTACTGACGAAACTGTGTCATTCCGAAAACAACATACGTACTCTTCAGTACTTCCCTTAGGGGCTGCGTTATTTGGAACAAGTTGAAGTACCGGAAGCGCCCGAGTAATGTATTGAATGTCTTGAAGTATGACCACTCTTCATCAAGCACCAGTAACCAGATTAACCGTCCAGTTTAGGAAATACCTTTGCCGACGCGAGTTCGGACAACAAATCATCTATTGATTTCATGGGTTGTTCAACGCTACCATTGATTTTAGTACACACTCTGTGGGGATGTTGGCGTTGGCAATGGATCCGGCCTTGTCAATATTCTGAAGTTCCATTCTAGCATTGTCCTGTATGGCGATAGGGATACACCATCAGGGCATAATTTGGATATACCTTAATATATAGAACATGTACCAGGTAAACGGCTAGCTAATACAGTTAAAAACCTCTGGGTAATAAGATAGGACATACTCATCGGACATCAGAGTTTTGGGATCAACAGACATGATGATCTTGATCAGGTTGAGCTCAATACAGGTTTGTAATCCTAAGATCGGGGCTGGCTCTACATGAACATGCGACAAGGTGAAGTAATATCAACAGGGGAAAATACTTTTGAGTCAAAGATTCATAATTGTTATGAATTAATTTACATGACCAAGTGCCCTATAGCGTGAGAATGAGATCCGTGATAAAAGCACATTTGAACACTAATTCACTGTCTCAGGAGTAAGGTTATCTCTGCTTACAGTGTGATACCAGTGACTTTCTATGGTAATCATGATGTCGAATCAATATATGCTAATTAAAATGGTAACAATTCATATTTGTGACATCGTACATTTCACTCATCGGCCATTAACAATTAAATTTGAGGTTCAGTGATATAATCTTTGAGGTTGATGATAATCTACGTAAACATTCTAATAATATTCAACTTAAAGTTTAGAACAGAACAAGTAGGGTATATGAACAAATTAAATTACGTTGGGCATTCGTATGTCGATTGTAAACGTTGAACCAACGATCGCAATTCGTTATTATACTAGCCAATCAAATTCATTCTTACCTGTTCGCTGGTTATAAAAAAGCGCGTACAATAAGCTGTCAGGACTCTGTCGGTTAACACCACACAGCAAGTATCCATATTGTAAGGAGTAGAACCTCCAGATTAACAAATATATACTACTTAAGGTTCTTTTCCATGCAATAACAGTGTTTTTAACTGTGACTTTGGTCAGCCTATGTGGGATTATTACTAAAACAGGTATTTGCGTAATTACCATACATATATTCAACACTGTCAGTAGTAGATTTAAATGTATTATACACATGTATAATATTATATAGGCATATACACGTAGTGGCCCTACAGATTTTTGCTTCGGTCGAATTAATTAATTGTTGCATGGAAACAAAACAGGAAGAGGTTACAACGTACATGTATTATCATCACGAACTTGACTTCGAATGCAATTTCTACGTTAGAAACGTATTAACATATATTTGTTCTTAATACATGTATATTATCGAAACTTAAGCAGAAATAGATCGAGGTTCGAGTAACCAGTTCTTTCGTTAAATTTGTTTCTAACAATTGCCATTACAAACAGGGACTCTGTGTAATCAGGGACACTATATTATCCCAGTTGTAATTTACATGCAGAGTCCCTGTTACACATTAATATGATAAACAGAGTGATCTCAAACAGTTTACCATACAATGACTGTAAACTTTTCGTATACGTATTTCGGAAACTGTACTACGACTCTGGTTTAAATGAACCTATACTAAGTTGACTGGTGCAATAATATGCTGTCTTAAAATACTCGATAATATAAATGTAAACAAGCTTTTGTGTAGGTTTTATAAATGATTTGTAACTTAATTGGGTTAATATAAATTTATTGATCCTAGGACAAATATTGAAAAAGCACCTTAAAGTTATTTATAAATATAGTATTGCACAACATTTTGCCAATAGTTCACTGCTTATAAAGCCATTTCTATAATTAGACATTGTAAACAGTGCGAGCATTAGTCATAGCTGTTATTAAAAATAGATTACGAAGTATTTCTTAGCTTTAATAGTCTTGCAAATGCTAGGTAAGTTTTTCGTTACGTAATTCTCGTTGCCCACCAATTGTATATGAACAATATTTGAGTCGAGTCCTGACGAATTCACTCACTAAATAAAATAATATAATTCTATGAATTAATTTCATTTATTAATTAATAAATATTTAATAAATAACTATATAATATTCGTTTCATTTTGTGAAAAAAAACTGATTCAAGACTTGGTGCTCATTGTGAAATGTTGAATGAATAAAGAGCCAGCCATTAGTTTTTTTCTAATGCCTTCATTTGGTCGTATTGTGCGGCAAGTTTCAACAACCTATGAAAAGCCCGGACTTCATCATTTCATATTGTGCCGAGTTTTTTAACCAATTAGAATACATAAATCCCGTATTGTCGAGTTTTTGTCCGTAATGGCCGATACCGACAACTCTTTTGTATTGGGTGTTGTTTTCTTCAACCCCCCCCCCCCCCTCTAATATAAGATAGTTAATTAATAAGACGGGAGAATTGGGGCTACTCGATTATGTTCTATTACCCAAGTACATGTATAGCCGAAACGAACGAAAAAATGAAGACATTTGGCAAAATATCGATTTTATTTAATTTTTATTTTTTGTCAAATGTTAATATTAAACACTAATTAGATAATTCAGCCTTTCTCTAAATTTTCAATAGTGAAATTACTGGATGTATGTCTCAATTAGTTAAATTCTAGGTTTCGCTCACAAGAATTTACAGGTTATTCCCTTTTTCACTATGAAGTAATGAAGAATAACTGTACTGATGAAACAACACTTTAAAGACGTTTTAGTTGTTAATATTTCCAAATTCTACAGTTTACTTTGGTTTTAGGGTTATGTGATTGTGATTACATTCCTTTCAAAAATACTAAATTTTTGCTTCTCTGGAATTCTGCCATGAGATAGTTATGAAGTTGCTATAATTCCTGTTTAATTCGGATATATGATACCATTTGAAAATTATTCTACTGTTTTTCCCAAATAGAATCATGAAACGTTTCTGTTGTCAAAACCAATGCTTCTAAGATAATGTCCCTGTCGATACTTGAATAATTACCAGACTTCTCTTTCAATATTGATTGGTTTTGTAATGACAAATCAGCCAATCACAAATCTTTGCTTCTATCAATAACTACAGATTATCTTTTTCAATTTTTCTAATTAATTTGATTAAATGTTGCTATTTCGAATTCTAGTAAGGCATTACCAACCTTATCATTATTTCCTATCTGTTACCTTCATGCATACATAGGGTTTATTACACGGGCACTTTTTAGCCAGTCGTACTGTGGATTTCAGTAAGCGACAGACTCGAACAGTGATTCTGATAAACAAATAAAAAAGCCATATAAACTACATTTCGTCTATGGTCGAACAAAATAAAATATATTTCCTAATATTTTACCCGACTTAATCAAATGTAGCAAGTCAGTGTAAAGGACAATGGAATTACTTCTATATACCGTACGTGGTTCAATATTTGTAATTTCTGTTATCATATTTATTTAAAAACTGCTTTATAGTTTATGTTTCTAAATTGTAGATCGAACCCTGTGTAGTAGGCGCATCAACGCAATTCTGACACAAGATGGAGTTTTGTTCTGGATATGTGTATGTTTATGACTCTCCCGATTACGAGTACATTTCTGATGAGGAGTTTGAAGAAGGCATGAACATTAGGTATAGTATTATCAGATATTTTTTTGTTACACATGTGTTTTTATAGCTGTCAATGGGATTCAGAAAGTTCAAGGTATGTGACTTTTTTAAAGATTGGGCCAGGGGATCTCTGATCTTCTGATGGACCTGGGACAAAACACTGATATTGACAAGGTTTGTAATATTCCAAAACCAATGCAAATAATATATAAATAAAAAAAAAACGAAGAAAAAACACATTTTGTTGCATATTTTTAAAATTTCATCTGTCGTAGATACTTAAGTGTGTGGGTATTATGCAGACTGAAAATGAGATGTGATACACGTGCTATGCATACGTGACTTGTCAGATATGTATCTTATATGGCAGTGACTCTGTTTTTATATATTTTTATGGAATGTATTTTTCTTGTAATGTAACATGATTTTTTACATCGTATTTTTCACTTGAACTTAATTATTTTCCAATTTATTGAAACAATGAAGCTGATGCCATGTATTAAGACATTAATATTTGTCAACTTTACACTGCTTGTTATACTTACTGTTTCAGTTAATTATGTTAGACTGTAGTTTCCGATCTCGAAAACTGTTGACAGCTTATTGAATAGTCATACGTTTCTATTTCTGCTTGAATTACATTGTACAGCATTAAATTATGGTGAATAATGAATGTGATCCAGTTAATTACAAACTAAATTAATATAGTACCATTTATTAGGGGATAGATAGGTGATATTTTGAGGAACGCCTTTTCAGTTTCACCATCTCTATTACCGAGTCCAGTACATGTACTGTGTTCAGAAAATCACAGGAAAAGGTACGAGGCGTGTATCGGTGCTTTACACCGGGCACGATAAAGGACTAGAAAAAACTGTTCGAAGCTAGAGTTGGGAAATGAATGCCTGGTTCTCTCCCCTCTCTTGTGTGGCTCTGAAATGACCATAGCTGTCGTATTGGCCGTTGAACAAGTATATTGTGTACCACTAGGGCTGTGGCGAGTATCCGAGTACTCGACGGATATTCACGAATCAAATCGAAAGATCGAGTATGAATAATCGTCATTACTAAGATTTGTGGTTCGCGATCTTGATTTTTAACAAATTAAAAGTGTATTCTTTGTTCTTAAAAATCCCTTTTCTAAGAATAAATCAATTAGCTGGAAGGGAGTATGTATACATTTAAGCCATATAACAAATTATATTGATTTACTTCATTATTCCAAAAAATAAACAAATAATTTAGTTGTCGTCATGACTGCAATGTTTAAGTTTTAGATGGATTAATTGATAACAAAGGATTCGTGATTCGTTTTGTGGATCGTGAGTGTTGAATCGTGGATTGGATCGGATCGCCACTAACCCAACGATCCACAGCCCTATGTACCACTCATCAAATGTATGCTTTTTGTTTACAGTATGTCTGATGATTCTGACTCTAGTGAAAATGTGTCTGATGTGATGTCAAGATCTAGTTCTAGTTGTTCTTATTCACCTCCACTACGTCGTAGAAGGCGTAGTTCTGAATCACCCCCACTTCGTCGTAGAAGGCGTAGTTCTGAATCACCCCCACCACGTCGTAGAAGGCGTAGTTCTGAATCACCCCCACTTCGTCGTAGAAGGCGTAGTTCTGAATCACTCCCACCACGTCGTAGAAGGCGTAGTTCTGAATCACCCCCACTACGTCATAGAACGCGTAATTCTGAATCACCCCCACCACGTCGTAGAAGGCGTAGTTCTGAATCACCCCCACCACGTCGTAGAAGGCGTAGTTCTGAATCACCTCCACCACGTCGTAGAAGGCGTAGTTCTGAATCACCCCCACCACGTCGTAGAAGGCGTAGTTCTGAATCACTCCCACCACGTCGTAGAAGGCGTAGTTCTGAATCACCCCCACTACGTCATAGAACGCGTAATTCTGAATCACCTCCACCACGTTATAGAAGGCGTAGTTCTGAATCACCTCCACCACGTTATAGAAGGCGTAGTTCTGAATCACCCCCACTACGTCATAGAACGCGTAATTCTGAATCACCTCCACCACGTTATAGAAGGCGTAGTTCTGAATCACCTCCACCACGTCGTAGAAGGCGTAGTTCTGAATCACCCCCACTACGTCATAGAACGCGTAATTCTGAATCACCTCCACCACGTTATAGAAGGCGTAGTTCTGAATCACCTCCACCACGTTATAGAAGGCGTAGTTCTGAATCACCTCCACCACGTTATAGAAGGCGTAGTCCTGATTACACTCCGCTACGTCGTAGAAAGCGTAGTTCTGATGCCCCTCCACCTGGTCATAAAAGACGTGTATTGAAAAAGAAATTAAACCGACATTGGAGAACAGCTGGAAGTGGTAATTTCTTGACTTTGCTCATTTGTTTCTTTTCAAGTAGAACTGATACTTACTGACAATAAATAATATTTGCTGGATTTTTTATGAATAGTATTACTTCTCTGTAGTAACCAAAATAACAAACCGGCTTTTTTTAGTTCAGTGTTCATTTTACTACGATATTTCAGTTATATAAGGCGACCGGTTCAATTAACCTGTTTATGGACGGTATTCTAACCATGGTAGTACTAACTTACCTTTTCACAAGGAAATTTCTTTTTTTTGTTAATTAATTGTTTAATGTCTTAACTTGATATATTGGATACATTCTTTTTGTGTACATTAGGAATGTGTAATTTTGCTTACAACAAGCTGTGAGTCCCCTCGATTAGTAAAAAATAAGTTTTGACAGTCCTAACTAAAATATGAATGTTGCATATACATTGTATTTACGTTTTTAGCTCATCTGGATGCAGTTCCACCATCCCATCAAAATCATCGCCGAGTCCGTCAAGGTGACACAAATGTTGTCACTGTGAAGTTCGACAATCTGACATCACCAAGTAATATGCACGCTGGCGATGTTCGGTCATGTACACAATGTGGAGCCATTTTATCTGCTCTCAGTAAACTGACACACGAAGAAGATAAAAAGGTCAGTGGAAAATAAAGTATTGAATAATTCAAATATTTTTATGTAATGTTCATTGTATTTTCATTTTTGACAATTTCTTATTTGTGGTTGGGTCAGTTTGTCTCGTAGGAGGATAACTGATGATACTTTATAACTTTGTTGATGCACATAGTGAAACAGTTCTATGCTTTATAATGTTGTTTTCTGCCGGAATGTAGATTACCGGGTAACCTCTTTTGAATTGTTGAACATCCCTCAAAACGTTTTTGAACAACTGCAATACGTAACAAGCGAGTTATGTATTTTATATGTTAGGTCTGGTCATGTGAGTTTTGTGACACTAGAAATGTGCTTGATATCGAGGATGAAGAGAAGCCTAGAGACGCTGATGTGACATTTATGTTAGAACCTGCTTTATCAACATCTGCTAGTGGTCCTACAGGTCTTGATGAATCACTTGTTGTATTCTGTGTGGATCAATCTGGAAGCATGGACGTCACCACAGAGGTAAGTGTGCTAATGGTCATCTTACATTGATTATCAGTCAACTGTCAATATGGTCATTTGAAACACTCCATAACAAAGCAATGACGACCTTTTGCATTAGATGTTAATCTGATTCATGCGGTCAGGTGGCTCTTTTTCACACCCAAATCTATTTTTCTAAATTTTGTGTTTAAATCAGAATTATTCTACTACATCCTTTGTTTCAGTTAATTAGTCATGATTTACTTTATTCATGTTTTATTTCTCTTACTTTTATCAAATGTTGCTGCTACTATTGTTCTAGTTTCCAACTTGACGGATTATTGTATTATTGAGGAATCTTTTAAAATCTTCAGGTTCCAGGCCATGTGGAACTTCGAGGTATAACGCGTAATCGTTCTGAGCGATATTCCCGACATCAAAGGCGGGATGTTACATATGTCTCAAGACTACAGTGTGTACAAGCAGCTGTTGATCATCAGTTGCAAGAAATGGCCAAAGATTTCCCTAACAGAAGAGTAGCTTTGATTTCTTTTAGTGATAAGGTAATATGTAACTTTTTCATCCTTTTTCTTATATCCTTGGATTTAAATAACAAAATGTTCGTATTTGCTTCAACCTTTACCTGGTATTCAGACCTTATAGTGTCAAATTTCAGTCGGTCAGTCAATCGACCAATCATTCAGATTTGTGTACAAAATACCTGGTATAGTTCTGGCTTTCAGTCAAAGACATTGAAAAATCATCATTATACATTTTTAGTCATATAATTATCTTATACTAGTAATTTTCTGTCGGGAAAATTGTTTGAGGTATGTTTATGCTTGGATCTGGTCCAACAATGTCTGCCTGTTAAGTTGTATTGATATTGTATACTGCAATGATGATTTGAAACTATCCGCAGGTGACAGTGTTTGGAGATGGTAATGCTGATCCAATTTATATTCCTGATTATAAACTTGATAACAAGGATACATTGATGAAAATAGCAACAGAACAACCTCTCCCTGACTCAATTAAAAATACAAGACACCAGCTTGGAAAAGAATTGTTTGAGTAAGTAAAGAGAGTATAACAATGACATTATTGTCTTTTTTCTACTTGTTCATTCTTTTCTCTCTGGTTTTATTGGGAAGAAAATAGTTTAAGTAAATTGCAGTCACAAATATTGAATTTGATCTGATTTCTACCATTTTGTGAAGACTTACAACGTTCATGTATATAATTAGCTGTTGATGCCTGAAATCACTCTTGTCAATATTCTAACATACATGTCAGGCTTTTCGTGTTCCTATTTAATATCAAGTAATAATCAATAACTTTTGCTGAGTTATTATATAATACAACATACTAATTTCATTAAGCAATTTACTGGTATTCTAAAAGAAACATTATTTTATAGCATGGAAGAGTGTGGTCCGACAGCACTTGGTCCTGCCCTTCTTGTGGCTTCTACAATGGCTGCCAAGGTCAAGGGATCAAAGGTCATTTTGTGCACAGATGGTCTTGCCAATCTTGGTGTGGGAAAACTTGACTGCTTCGATACCAATAGAGAAAAGGATGAGTCCATTGTCTTTTATGAACAAGTTTCTGACACTGCTGTTGAAAATGGGTACGTTAACTGCTAAACTTTTGCTGATAAACTTTTGTTTTAACAGAAGTTTTTAAAAATATTATTCGAATCTTTGACTTGTACTTAGCAATGTTGTATCTATGTAGAATTAATTTTAGTGCGTCTCCGTGGTCATATGAATATGGTCTCTGACTTGTAATCACTATCCTCTCATCTCTGTAAGTTTAAATCCAATCATGGACTTGACAACTTTCTCATTTAAACTATCCAGCTACTGTAGCTTACGAAAGGTCGTCGATGGTTCTACCCTGTTGTACACCTGTGATCTTCCTCCACTGTTATAACTGGAAAAATAGCCTAGTGACCCTGACGGTTGGTGTGATGTAAAACCTGCTGATGATAAATAAAAACAAGAGGACCATCATAGCCCTATATTGCTCACCTGAGTATCGTAACATTAAGAAATAATTTAATCATGGAAAGTTGTTTGTCATAGTAAAGAGTTATCTACCCCAACTGTCAAAAAGTTGTTGAAACATAGTAAATTTTATCAAAAGACAAAGGTTGGCTACTAGTATCTGGCTATCAGGATAATAGATGGTAAACATTGTAAAATATACCAATATTTGAAATTCAAGGCTTAGGATATGATACATATTCTGTACAAATATGATACGCATCTTACGGTGTGCGTATCCCGACCATATAAGTCCAATTGATAATATAAATGAAATTTCAAAACAATCCGGAGGATATTATTATATACAATTAAGTTTCTACTGGGATAGAGTCAATTTGAATATAGGACTATAAAGATTTGAATGGAATTGGTAGACGACCGCAAAGCAATGATACAAGTCCAATATCTAAGCTCTAAGCTTTATGGTTGATTTTTAAAAACGTTTTATTAAGATCGTCCTATGTACAATGAAAGTGACCCCGGGGCGGGACTAATTTTTACACCGGGGCGATAATTTGAACGAACCTAGTAAAGGCCCACTGGACAATGCTGCATACCGAATATCTTAGCTCTGGGCCTTGTGATTTTGGACAAGACGATTTTTTAATTTTCCTACATAAAGAAAAGAAAACCCCGGGACGGGGCCTATTTTGACCCTAGGGCAATAATTTGAACAAACTTGGTAGAGGTCAAACAGAAAATGCTACACACAAATATCTAAGCTCTAGGTTCTCTGTTGTTTGAGAAGAAGATTTTTGAAGATTTTCAAAAAAATTCTTCTAGTTGGGCATGGAATGGAATTCTTTAAACAGCATAAGTAGAGCTTCAAGCAAGGAACACACTTGTGACGTTTTGTTGAAATTGACCAAGTGGTTTAGGAGGAGATGTTGTTTAAATATATTGTTGACAACGGACGGACGACGACGGGCGACGGACATAGCTCGATCCTTAAAGCTCACCTTTGCACTCTGTGTCATGTGAGCTAAATAATAGTAGACTGTAATAAATTGTCTCTATTTGACTTTGTATCAGAGCAGCTACATTATTGGTACTTCTGATCGGACTTATGTTAAACAATAAAATAATGCATGTGATGTTTTCTTTATTCAGTGTATCCATCTCGGTTGTTACAATAAAAGGAACACGCTGTAAGCTGGTTGAGCTTGGTAAAATGGCTGACAAGACAGGTGGTCAGGTTGGTTCATACCTATTAATGTAAATATCACAAGTTTAAGAAACTGTCCCAACATTCCAAGGTTCTTGTGTTATCAACAAATCTGTTTACTAGCGTTATGTAAATATCAAGTTATTTTGTCAGAACTTATGTTGAGATTGTCAACATTTATTAGACATTGGAATAGGTTCATCGTAAATAAATTCATTTGGTGTTAAATCTTTTTAACATATTGTTTATGTTCATAACCTTTAAACAATGGTTATAGTCTCTGATAATTAACCACTGGCCTCTCCCCACTGTCATTTTGAATTCTGTCTGAGACTAGAAAAAAATCCCGTAGTCCAGCTAGATTCCGAAAAGGTCAGTGGTTCTTTCAAGCAATATACCTTAGATCTTCACCTTTAAATACAGTTTAACTCCCCCACCACAAACAAACAAAAATTACCAATCATAATTCTGATTTGTTTCATCAGGTGAACATTGTGGACCCATTAAAGTTGACACAGGAATTCAGTACCATCCTGGCTGAAAAGGTTATTGCTACAAATGTTGAAGCAACATTCATTCTTCACAAAGAACTGTAAGTTTTTTCTCTGTACATTTCATTATGAAGTTTTGTTCCCCCCTTTCTCTCTCTGTGATTTATAGAATCTGTTGATATCTTTTTACGATTAATATTAAGAAATAATGAACATAACATTTTACTAAAATTGAAGTTTTATTTGTTGTGGAAGACTTCATCTTGAAATACACTTTATATTTTAATAATGTAATGTATTACTTTCGTTTTTGGACTCCATAATAACTTGGTTAAAAGAACAGCCACACAAGGATATAGTACTCAACTAAATAGTGTGTTTATGTAGATATATCTGGTATATTTCCTCAATCAAGTGTGTTGGATCTAAATATATTTCAAACAATTTATTGTAACCATATGGAAAGCGTCATCGTATGGAAAAAATCACATTCAGACAGTACTTTCAGTACTTTGATTAATGAATGAATTCATGTGTCTATGGTATTTGTTTATGTACGTGAAATGTTCATGTGATGCGTTTTTCTTGTAGATTTTTCTTCTATGAAGATTCTGAAGACAGCAAGGTTGTAAAAAATATTGGAAATGTTACAGCTGGCTCAGAATATTCCTTTGAGTATGGAATACGTACAAAGTCAGAGGAAGACAAGAAAAGTATGTTGTTTATCTAGGGTTTTGATATACAGTGCGGTTTTAAAATGCCTTCTTTGCCTTGAACTTTAGTGGTAACATTTGCCATGTACAAAGAAAGACATGTGATTTTTCGTTTTTAACCATGTTTGGCGAATGGGAGCAGGAGGGTAGGCGCCCACATTTCTTCTGTAAGCTAATCCTCCCACATTTCTCAAGGGAATTCGACCAAACTCTTGCAGATCTATGTCACAAAGTTACATGATTACGCACATTAACTAGGTTTTGTGATTCTATCAGTTGTGGATGGATTTATGGTATTATTTTGTCTTGTGTCCTCAATTTCTTCTATGGTGTAATTATGTTACACCTTCTACATTTCTCAAGGTATTCCGATAAACGTTCATATGACTATTGTCACCAAGGACCCCGTACATATTGGCGTATGAGTATAAATACTCAATTTTTTTACTGCTCCTTCATAGCTCGAAGCATTTTTACCAAACTTTTGTAGAACTATTGTCACCAAGATCACGTGCGCATTTTATCAGGGTTTATATGATTCGATCATTTTTGGCACATGTAATATCTTGAGAAATTACGTATGCATTCCCCTAACATTCCTCATGGGATAACCGTCCGAAGAATGAAAACCCAGTTTTATGACAATATCTTTTATGTGTTTATATTATTTTACAATCAGTTTTTCAGCAACACAATTTCACATCAAATTCAGTTCTTAGATTCTACATTCTTTGTATTGATATGTCCGTTAATTGTATGAATTATTTATATATATATTTCTCATCTGTGGTTTTTGATTAACTATATTACGACGTAATGTAATTAAAAAATGAACTACGTGTGTAGTTTAAAAATGTTGTAACCCTGATTATTTTTTGCTATATCGAACAGGTTCTAATCGATATGACTGTTAGCTTGTTTTCATTTTAAAGACTCTGATTAATCAACAACAAATTGATAGAGATTAAGGTTATGATTTTTTCTTTAGGTGAGAAGAAACTCATTCACGAAAATTCAGAAGATAAAAAACATTTGCTAAATGTCCCATCTGGCAGCTCTGAAACAGATCGTGAAATGGCTGGAGTAGCTGAATGTTCATACGGACGTAATGACAAAAACGAGGTCCCATTCCAATTACAATTTGTTTACACTGACAAAGAAGGGGCCAAAGCATTAAGGGTCATCACACAGACAAAACCTATTACTAGAGATAGGAAGAAAGCTGAGCAATGTAAGTTAAGCACAGTTCTACACCAGCACAATTTATTTCCATTATCGGCATAATTATCAGGCATTTTGTGAAGTATTTAAAACAAAATATTCAAATAAGTATCTGTTGTTTTATTGCATGCTGGGTTTCACTTACGGTTTACGAGTATTGGTGTGACCATGTGAATGTGTGATGATTAATGAATCGCTCGAGAGCTTTCATGATATATACCACATTAACCAATTTTGATCCATGTGGACAGTTCACTTTTAATCTGCTATCATTGTATCTATTACTGGTTCTATTTTAGCTGCTAAGATTGATGTATTAGCTAGACACACAGCTATGAACACAGCTAGAATGGCTCAGGATGGTTTGTACACTATCGGTAGAGAGAGAGCATTAATGAATCAACGTGTTGCTTGGCGACATTCAAGGTAAAATAATCTATTTATGCATCTTTTCACTATTTCCATTTGTGTCTACAATATTCACTTGGTCCTATGTGCCATGACAATTTTTCTGTCGGTTAAACGTCATATTTCAGTTACATACGGCGACCTGTTCACCTAACTAGTTTTCGTTGACTGTACGTTAATCAGTATTAACTTACCCTTCCACAAATAGTTTGCAAGTTGTCAATTTATGGAGTAAAATCGACATTTTTATATTTCATTTACTAAAAAAGAGTTACGTTTTATGACCAGCTGCAACCGGGATTGGAACCGGCTCAAGACAATATTTACTGCAACACCCAAAGTTTTCTTTACTTATTAACTAATTGCGACACCTAATCTAAATATACATGTCCGGTATTCAGTGGTAAAACATAACCATCAGTGGACTAGGAATATTGTCGGTTTTTCTGAGGTTCCGGTATTCAGATTTTTTTCTTGCATTGATTATAGAAGATAAAAAAAAGGACTGGTATAATTATCCTTTTTTCGGAGAATTCCAGTTTTCAGGGGTCTGGTTTTCGGAGAATCGGGTCTGATTTTCAGGAATTGTACTGTGCATGTTTCTTTCAAATGAAACACTAATTCATGATTCAATAGGTTGTAATTTTCCAGGCATTTTGAATACTACATAAATAACATTTGAAAATGAATGGTAACGTATGATTAGTTATGGGAATACAAATCCTAATTTCCCAGTGCCGTAGATACAAATTACTATCAGTGTGCTATGTCTATTAACACTGACTATTATTTTATTAAATTAGGGAAAACAATGATGCTGAAAGCAGACCGGATTACAGAAAGAAATTTGAAAAAATTAAGACCATGGAAAACTATCTAAATCTTCGTCAGAAAACAGAAGTTAGAACGAGGGGTAGAAGACTAAGTGAATCATACAGTGAAGGTGATGATGACTTTGAAGTACCTCCTGTTGGTGCGTCTGATAATTCAAAGCCTGTACCTAGCAGAAAGCGAAAATTTAAACATAAATCATTCCTTTCCAGGCTAAAGAAGGTACTGTATGTTTATAAGAGATTGACTTTCAGTATTTGACATTTTGTAGGGTAATTCATTATCCAGTTTAGGGATTGATATTGACAGGAAATATATACGTGTATTGTACCAGAAAAAAACATGTGCAAAAAGGCGTACAATGTGTCTGAATGGACATTTCAGAAAATGTGTCTTGTTCACCAACATGTATAATTTGTTTCTGGTTTAGCTGTAATATGGATATTTGAAAGTCATATGATGATATCATCTTTGAAAGATACCATGGTAATCAATGCCGGTATTTCCAATATATTACACACTCTAATGAAGTTTAATATAAGTTTTGTGAAAAAGACCCGAGGCATGCACCTTCATGGATAGAACAACTGCCCTTCCATAAGCTAATTTTGGGCTAGTGATTAGTAAAATCATTGCTTAGTGAAAATATTTTCTCATGTATTAGTCTAGAGACTTTGTTTTGGTTATCCCTCTTAATTTCATCAAAATCTTATATACATACATGGATTCGCAACTGCTAAAAATAGATCAAACGATATCGTTCGGCGATCCCACAATGCATTGCTATATACTCGGCAATGTCCGACAGCTGTATTTGGGTGTTTATACGAATTTGATTATACTAATAAAACTCTGGCAATTGGGCACGGGAAATTGGTAAATGATGCAACAAATTCCTTAAAGATATTGAGATACATTTATAATCCACAATGTCTAAGTATAATCATTGAAAAAGGCATCAGTCGAACATTTTAAATTCCAAGATGGCGGACATCTATTATAATCCTTTCGTCTCCGAGATTAAACATTCGGAATACCACGGATATTTTCGCTGTTATTATCATTCGGATATCACGGATTTTTTCGTATTTTCGCTTTTGTAAACAATAGCTTGTATTCCCGTTGATTCACGTCTTATTATCGCGGGATTTGATTACTTTTAACTGTTAATACGGAAGTTGCGAATCCATGTATGTATATAAGTCCTTGGTTTCATGGTTTAATTTTGTTTTTTCAGAAACGAGAAGACTTGACTGATGATGCTGGTGCAGCTCTTGTGTTTAACGGGAAAAGTTCAAAGAGTTTCTTTGAAGATTCAGATTGATATACACACGTTATTCTGCAGTCAAAACGAAAAAAATGTTTGGACAAAAGACCACGACAAACATTGATATGTTTGCTTGATTTTTCAGAATTATGATTTTGATAAATGTTTGACATTAGTGCGAAACATTCTTAAAAGTTGGCTTGTGGTTAAAATCTGTGGCTAAACTATCACCATGCATGTTGTTACTTCTTTTGGATTGTTTCATAGTTGTATGGATGAATGTCAAATTAATGATTGCTTTGACGTTTTTATTTAATACATTTGCTTGTAAGTATATTGTATTGTATGCCTAAAGTTCGTAAATTGTTGACAAAATCATCCATTGTTTGAGTACGTTTTATTTTGATGAAGATACACATATACATTGATATAAAACATGGTAGCAAATATAAAAACCAGCCCCCCCCCCCCTGAAATAAGATCTATGACATATACATCAAAACCGAGGATGACACACACAAAAAAAGAGACAAACTCTTATTTCCATAGTGATCCTCTGTGTTGATGGGTACAGGTAAGTTTGGCGATATGTAGTTCATATGAAAGCGAAATATCAACAAGAAAAAACTGGCCTTGGCAAAAAAAGTCTAGGTTTAGCAGAAAAATAGGACAAGTCGGATTAGGGGAAACAATAAACTTTGTTTCATTTTGTGTGTTTTTTTTTGTTCAATAAATTTACATGTTGTACTATTTATTACTTGTCATAATTCTTATAATTTATAGTCATTTATTTTCTGTTAATAAATTTATATGAATATTTAAGTTCTAGTTAGTGTCTCATTGGTATTAGAGGGCTATGATATGAATGTTGGTATTTGAGGGCCAGGATTTGAGTACTGATATTTGAGGGCTAAATCAAGAGTGTTTGTATTTGAGGGCCATGATATAAATGTTTGTATTTGAGGGCTATGATATAAATGTTGGTATTTGAGGGCTATGATATAAATGTTGGTATTTGAGGGCTATGAAATAAATGTTGGTATTTGAGGGCTATGATATGAATGTTGGTATTTGAGGGCAATGATATGCATGTTGGTGTTTGAGGGCTATGATATGAATGTCGGTATTTGAGGGCTATGATATAAATGTTGGTATTTGAGGGCTATGATATGAATGTTGGTATTTCAGGGCTATGATATAGATGTTGGTATTTGAGGGCTATGATATGAATGTTGGTATTTCAGGGCTATGATATAGATGTTGGTATTTCAGGGCTATGATATAAATGTTAATAAATTTATATGAATATTTAAGTTCTAGTTAGTGTCTCATTGGTATGAGAGGGCTATGATATGAATGTTGGATTTGAGTACTGATATTTGAGGGCTAAATCAAGAGTGTTTGTATTTGAGGGCCATGATATAAATATTTGTATTTGAGGGCTATGATATAAATGTTGGTATTTGAATACTGACATTTGAGGGCTAAATCAAAAGTGTTCGTATTTAAGGGCCATGATATAAATGTTTGTATTAGAGGGCTATGATATGAATGTTGGTATTTGAGGGCTATGATATGAATGTTGGTATTTGAGGGCTATGATGTAAATGTTGGTATTTGAGGGCTATGATATGAATGCTAGTATTTGAGTGCTATGATATGAATGTTGGTATTTGAGGGCTATGATATGAATGTCGGTATTTGAGGGCTATGATATGAATGTTAGTATTTGAGGGCGATGATATGAATGTTGGTATTTGAGGGCTATGATATGCATGTCAGTATTTGAGGGCTATGATATAAATGTTAGTATTTGAGGGCTATGATATAAATGTTTGTATTTGAGGGCTATGATATAAATGTTGGTATTTGAGGGCTATGATATAAATGTTGGTATTTGAGGGCTATGATATGAATGTTAGTATTTGAGGGCTATGATATGAATGTTGGTATTTCAGGGCTATGATATGCATGTTAGTATTTGAGGGCTATGATATAAATGCTAGTATTTGAGGGCTATGATATAAATGTTGGCATTTGAGGGCTATGATATAAATATTAATAAATTTATATGAATATTTAAGTTCTAGTTAGTGTCTCATTGGTATGAGAGGGCTATGATATGAATGTTGGATTTGAGGGCCAGCATTTGAGTACTGATATTTGAGGGCTAAATCAAGAGTGTTTGTATTTGAGGGCCATGATATAAATATTTGTATTTGAGGGCTATGATATAAATGTTGGTATTTGAGGGCCATGATATTAATGTTGGTATTTGAGGGCTAAATCAAAAGTGTTTGTATTTAAGGGCCCTGATAAAAATGTTTGTATTAGAGGGCTATGATATGAACGTTGGTATTTGAGGGCTATGATATGAATGTTAGTATTTGAGGGCTATGATATGAATGTTGGTATTTGAGGGCTATGATATGAATGTCGGTATTTGAGGGCTATTATATGAATGTTAGTATTTGAGGGCTATGATATGACTGTTGGTATTTCAGGGCTATGATATAGATGTTGGTATTTGAATGCTATGATATGAATGTTAGTATTTGAGGGCTATGATATAAATGTTGGTATTTGAGGGCTATGATATGCATGTTAGTATTTGAGGGCTATGATATAAATGTTGGTATTTGAGGGCTATGATATATATGTTTGTATTTGAGGGCTATGATATAAATGTTGGTATTTGAGGGCTATGATATAAATGTTAGTATTTGAGGGCTATGATATGAAGGTTAGTATTTGAGGACTATGATATGAATGTTGGTATTTCAGGGCTATGATATGCATGTTAGTATTTGAGGGCTATGATATAAATGTTGGTATTTGAGGGCCATGATATTAATGTTGGTATTTGAGGGCTAAATCAAAAGTGTTTGTATTTAAGGGCCCTGATAAAAATGTTTGTATTAGAGGGCTATGATATGAACGTTGGTATTTGAGGGCTATGATATGAATGTTAGTATTTGAGGGCTATGATATGAATGTTGGTATTTGAGGGCTATGATATGAATGTCGGTATTTGAGGGCTATTATATGAATGTTAGTATTTGAGGGCTATGATATGACTGTTGGTATTTCAGGGCTATGATATAGATGTTGGTATTTGAATGCTATGATATGAATGTTAGTATTTGAGGGCTATGATATAAATGTTGGTATTTGAGGGCTATGATATGCATGTTAGTATTTGAGGGCTATGATATAAATGTTGGTATTTGAGGGCTATGATATATATGTTTGTATTTGAGGGCTATGATATAAATGTTGGTATTTGAGGGCTATGATATAAATGTTAGTATTTGAGGGCTATGATATGAAGGTTAGTATTTGAGGACTATGATATGAATGTTGGTATTTCAGGGCTATGATATGCATGTTAGTATTTGAGGGCTATGATATAAATGTTAGTATTTGAGGGCTATGATATAAATGTTTGAATTTGAGGGCTATGATATAAATGTTGGTATTTGAGGGCTATGATATAAATGTTGGTATTTGAGGGCTATGATATGAATGTTAGTATTTGAGGGCTATGATATGAATGTTGGTATTTCAGGGCTATGATATGCATGTTAGTATTTGAGGGCTATGATATAAATGCTAGTATTTGAGGGCTATGATAGTAATGTTGGCATTTGAGGGCTATGATATAAATATTAATAAATTTATATGAATATTTAAGTTCTAGTTAGTGTCTCATTGGTATGAGAGGGCTATGATATGAATGTTGGATTTGAGGGCCAGGATTTGAGTACTGATATTTGAGGGCTAAATCAAGAGTGTTTGTATTTGAGGGCCATGATATAAATGTTTGTATTTGAGGGCTATGATATAAATGTTGGTATTTGAGGGCCATGATATTAATGTTGGTATTTGAGGGCTAAATCAAAAGTGTTTGTATTTAAGGGCCATGATAAAAATGTTTGTATTAGAGGGCTATGATATGAATGTTGGTATTTGAGGGCTATGATATGAATGTTGGTATTTGAGGGCTATGATAAAAATGTTTGTATTAGAGGGCTATGATATAAATGTTGGTATTTGAGGGCTATGATATGAATGTTAGTATTTGAGGGCTATGATATGAATGTTGGTATTTGAGGGCTATGATATGAATGTTAGTATTTGAGGGCTATGATATGAATGTTAGTATTTGAGGGCTATGATATGAATGTTAGTATTTGAGGGCTATGATAAAAATGTTTGTATTAGAGGGCTATGATATAAATGTTGGTATTTGAATACTGACATTTGAGGGCTAAATCAAAAGTGTTCGTATTTAAGGGCCATGATATAAATGTTTGTATTAGAGGGCTATGATATGAATGTTGGTATTTGAGGGCTATGATATGAATGTTGGTATTTGAGGGCTATGATGTAAATGTTGGTATTTGAGGGCTATGATATGAATGCTAGTATTTGAGTGCTATGATATGAATGTTGGTATTTGAGGGCTATGATATGAATGTCGGTATTTGAGGGCTATGATATGAATGTTAGTATTTGAGGGCGATGATATGAATGTTGGTATTTGAGGGCTATGATATGCATGTCAGTATTTGAGGGCTATGATATAAATGTTAGTATTTGAGGGCTATGATATAAATGTTTGTATTTGAGGGCTATGATATAAATGTTGGTATTTGAGGGCCATGATATGAATGTTGGTATTTGAGGGCTATGATATGAATGTTAGTATTTGAGGGCTATGATATGAATGTTGGTATTTCAGGGCTATGATATGCATGTTAGTATTTGAGGGCTATGATATAAATGCTAGTATTTGAGGGCTATGATATAAATGTTGGCATTTGAGGGCTATGATATAAATATTAATAAATTTATATGAATATTTAAGTTCTAGTTAGTGTCTCATTGGTATGAGAGGGCTATGATATGAATGTTGGATTTGAGGGCCAGCATTTGAGTACTGATATTTGAGGGCTAAATCAAGAGTGTTTGTATTTGAGGGCCATGATATAAATATTTGTATTTGAGGGCTATGATATAAATGTTGGTATTTGAGGGCCATGATATTAATGTTGGTATTTGAGGGCTAAATCAAAAGTGTTTGTATTTAAGGGCCCTGATAAAAATGTTTGTATTAGAGGGCTATGATATGAACGTTGGTATTTGAGGGCTATGATATGAATGTCGGTATTTGAGGGCTATGATATGAATGTTGGTATTTGAGGGCTATGATATGAATGTCGGTATTTGAGGGCTATTATATGAATGTTAGTATTTGAGGGCTATGATATGAATGTTGGTATTTCAGGGCTATGATATAGATGTTGGTATTTGAATGCTATGATATGAATGTTAGTATTTGAGGGCTATGATATAAATGTTGGTATTTGAGGGCTATGATATGCATGTTAGTATTTGAGGGCTATGATATAAATGTTGGTATTTGAGGGCTATGATATATATGTTTGTATTTGAGGGCTATGATATAAATGTTGGTATTTGAGGGCTATGATATAAATGTTAGTATTTGAGGGCTATGATATGAAGGTTAGTATTTGAGGACTATGATATGAATGTTGGTATTTCAGGGCTATGATATGCATGTTAGTATTTGAGGGCTATGATATAAATGTTAGTATTTGAGGGCTATGATATAAATGTTTGAATTTGAGGGCTATGATATAAATGTTGGTATTTGAGGGCTATGATATAAATGTTGGTATTTGAGGGCTATGATATGAATGTTAGTATTTGAGGGCTATGATATGAATGTTGGTATTTCAGGGCTATGATATGCATGTTAGTATTTGAGGGCTATGATATAAATGCTAGTATTTGAGGGCTATGATAGTAATGTTGGCATTTGAGGGCTATGATATAAATATTAATAAATTTATATGAATATTTAAGTTCTAGTTAGTGTCTCATTGGTATGAGAGGGCTATGATATGAATGTTGGATTTGAGGGCCAGGATTTGAGTACTGATATTTGAGGGCTAAATCAAGAGTGTTTGTATTTGAGGGCCATGATATAAATGTTTGTATTTGAGGGCTATGATATAAATGTTGGTATTTGAGGGCCATGATATTAATGTTGGTATTTGAGGGCTAAATCAAAAGTGTTTGTATTTAAGGGCCATGATAAAAATGTTTGTATTAGAGGGCTATGATATGAATGTTGGTATTTGAGGGCTATGATATGAATGTTGGTATTTGAGGGCTATGATAAAAATGTTTGTATTAGAGGGCTATGATATAAATGTTGGTATTTGAGGGCTATGATATGAATGTTAGTATTTGAGGGCTATGATATGAATGTTGGTATTTGAGGGCTATGATATGAATGTTAGTATTTGAGGGCTATGATATGAATGTTAGTATTTGAGGGCTATGATATGAATGTTAGTATTTGAGGGCTATGATAAAAATGTTTGTATTAGAGGGCTATGATATAAATGTTGGTATTTGAGGGCTATGATATGAATGTTAGTATTTGAGGGCTATGATATGAATGTTGGTATTTGAGGGCTATGATATGCATGTAAGTATTTGAGGGCTATGATATGAATGTTAGTATTTGAGGGCTATGATATGAATGTTGGTATTTGAGGGCTATGATATGAATGTCGGTATTTGAGGGCTATTATATGAATGTTAGTATTTGAGGGCTATGATATGAATGTTGGTATTTCAGGGCTATGATATAGATGTTGGTATTTGAATGCTATGATATGAATGTTAGTATTTGAGGGCTATGATATAAATGTTGGTATTTGAGGGCTATGATATGAATGTCGGTATTTGAGGGCTATTATATGAATGTTAGTATTTGAGGGCTATGATATGAATGTTGGTATTTCAGGGCTATGATATAGATGTTGGTATTTGAATGCTATGATATGAATGTTAGTATTTGAGGGCTATGATATAAATGTTGGTATTTGAGGGCTATGATATGCATGTTAGTATTTGAGGGCTATGATATAGATGTTGGTATTTGAGGGCTATGATATATATGTTTGTATTTGAGGGCTATGATATAAATGTTGGTATTTGAGGGCTATGATATAAATGTTAGTATTTGAGGGCTATGATATGAAGGTTAGTATTTGAGGACTATGATATGAATGTTGGTATTTCAGGGCTATGATATAGATGTTGGTATTTGAATGCTATGATATGAATGTTAGTATTTGAGGGCTATGATATAAATGCTAGTATTTGAGGGCTATGATATAAATGCTGGTATTTGAGGGCTATGATATGCATGTTAGTATTTGAGGGCTATGATATAAATGTTAGTATTTGAGGGCTATGATATGAATGTTGGTATTTGAGGGCTATGATATGAATGTCGGTATTTGAGGGCTATGATATAGATGTTGGTATTTGAATGCTATGATATGAATGTTAGTATTTGAGGGCTATGATATAAATGTTAGTATTTGAGGGCTATGATATAAATGTTGGTATTTGAGGGCTATGATATGCATGTTAGTATTTGAGGGCTATGATATAAATGTTGGTATTTGAGGGCTATGATATAAATGTTTGTATTTGAGGGCTATGATATAAATGTTGGTATTTGAGGGCTATGATATAAATGTTGGTATTTGAGGGCTATGATATGAATGTTAGTATTTGAGGACTATGATATGAATGTTGGTATTTCAGGGCTCAATATAGATGTTGGTATTTGAATGCTATGATATGAATGTTAGTATTTGAGGGCTATGATATAAATGTTAGTATTTGAGGGCTATGATATAAATGTTGGTATTTGAGGGCTATGATATGCATGTTAGTATTTTAGGGCTATGATATAAATGTTGGTATTTGAGGGCTATGATAAGAATGTTAGTATTTGAGGGCTATAATATGAATGTTGGTATTTGAGGGCTATGATATGAATGTCGATATTTGAGGGCTATGATATGAATGTTAGTATTTGAGGGCTATGATATGAATGTTGGTATTTCAGGGCTATGATATAGATGTTGGTATTTGAATGCTATGATATGAATGTTAGTATTTGAGGGCTATGATATAAATGTTAGTATTTGAGGGCTATTATATAAACGTGGTATTTGAGGGCTATGATATGCATGTTAGTATTTGAGGGCTATGATATGAATGTTTGTATTTGAGGGCTATGATATGCATGTTGGTATTTTAGGGCTATGATATGCATGTTAGTATTTGAGGGCTATGATATAAATGTCAGTATTTAAGGGCTATGATATAAATGTTTGTATTTGAGGGCTATGATATAAATGTTGGTATTTGAGGGCTATGATATAAATGTTGGTATTTGAGGGCTATGATATGAATGTTAGTATTTGAGGGCTATGATATGAATGTTGGTATTTCAGGGCTATGATATGCATGTTAGTATTTGAGGGCTATGATATGAATGTTGGTATTTCAGGGCTATGATATGCATGTTAGTATTTGAGGGCTATGATATATATGTTAGTATTTGAGGGCTATGATATAAATGTTGGTATTTGAGAGCTATGATATAAATATTAATAAATGTATATGAATATTTAAGTTCTAGTTAGTGTCTCATTGGTATGAGAGGGCTATGATATGAATGTTGGATTTGAGGGCCAGGATTTGAGTACTGATATTTGAGGGCTAAATCAAGAGTGTTTGTATTTGAGGGCCATGATATAAATGTTTGTATTTGAGGGCCATGATATGAATGTTGGTATTTGAGGGCTAAATCAAAAGTGTTTGTATTTAAGGGCCATGATATAAATGTTTGTATTAGAGGGCTATGATATGAATGTTGGTATTTGAGGGCTATGATATAAATGTTGGTATTTAAGGGCTATGATATGAATGTTAGTATTTGAGGGCTATGATATGCATGTTGGTATTTGAGGGCTATTATATGCATGTTGGTATTTGAGGGCTATGATATGAATGTTGGTATTTGAGGGCTATGATATAAATGTTGGTATTTGAGGGCTATGATATAAATGTTAGTATTTGAGGGCTATGATATAAATGTTGGAATCTGACGGCTATGATATGCATGTTGGTATTTGAGTGCTATGATTTGAATGTTGGTATTTGAAGGCTATGATATGAGTGTTGGTATTTGATGGCTATGACATAAATGTTGGTATTTGAGGGCAATGATATGCATGTTGGTGTTTGAGGGGTTTTATAGGAATGTTGAAATTTGAGGGCTATGATATAAATGTTGGTATTTGAGGGCTATGATATGCATGTTGGTATTTGAGGGGTTTTATAGGAATGTTGATATTTGAGGGCTATGATATAAATGTTGGTATTTGAGGGCTATGATACGAATGTCGGTATTTGAGGGCTATGATATGAATGTTGGTATTTGAGGGGTTTTATAGGAATGTTGATATTTGAGGGCTATGATATAAATGTTGGTATTTGAAGGCTATGATATGCATGTTGGTATTTGAGGGCTATGATATGCATGTTGGTATTTGAGGGCATGATATGAATGTTGATGTTTGAGGGCTATGATATGAATGTTAGTATTTGAGGGCTATGATATAAATGTTAGTATTTGAGGGCTATGATATAAATTTTGGTATTTGAGGGTTATGATATAAATGTTGGTATTTGAGGGCTATGATATGAATGTTGGTATTTGAGGGCTATGAAATGCATTTTGGTATTTGAGAGTTTTTATAGGAATGTTGGCATTTTAGGGTAAGAATATGCATGTTGGTATTTGAGGGTAAGAATATGCATGTTGGTATTTGAGGGTAAGAATATGCATGTTGGTATTTGAGGCACAATATTTACAATATTTATGTATATATCTTAATTGTACTTTTTCTTCCAGTACAATATATCATACGAAATGTAATACATATTACCTCCTATAACCCGGTTTGTCTGACAATAAGCTGCTGTCTATTGGTATTAACCGATATTTCTTCTTTATCCTTAAATGGTTAAGATTTTGATATTATGATACTTAAATTATTGTATTCACAGATACAACAACTTCTGTATTATAAAGAAGTTTTTAAAGGTACATGCGTACTATAGACATCTTTTAGTGGAAAAATTGAAAGTCCATATACTTGAGCAGGATTTTGATGGAATCCCATACATTAGTCATACCTAACTGTGGATTTAGGAATTATATAGAAGCACTTTTGCCATTTGTTACACAGTCGTCCATTTATGATTGAAACTCCATTGTCCAAGTCCAGTATTAATCCAGTCTGATATATAAACACTGATTCTTTAACATAACAGTCATAAATAAGCGATCATCAACATTAAATATGTAGTTGCTATGATTTATTTATTGGAATTAAAAGACAATTAACGATGGTAATGTATAATAAGCTCAGTTGGTAGAACATTTGACTTGCAAGTATATTTTGTGTATTTTATATGTTTTGTATGTCTTTATAGCCAAAATTCGAACGTGCTTTCGTTTGGGGTTATAGGAACGTAAGCCGTTTTTGAAGGTTCGTGTTTTGTTTGCCCTGATATTTGATTGAGCCAGACTCTACTTGGAAAAATGGGTGCTAATAAATGGTGACATGAAGAAATCCATTTTACCCATTTTATAGATGATGAAAAATTAATATTTTATTTGATAAGCTCACTAAGGGCCAAGAAAATTGTCCGTCCTGTATTGGCACTCTATCAGGATTCTTAGATAGTTTGACAATATAATATATCGGATGTTCCGTCATCGAAAAATGTGTCTTCAGTTGTTCTGACACGAGTATTGTTGCCAATAAAACAGATTCCTTCATTAGATGATGAAACATTTCTAAATTCAATTTTATAGCCTCAATGTTATTTTATGGAGTGCAAATTATAGTGTATGTTGATTAAAGTGACAAGCTATATGTTTATTCCATGGTTGCTATTGAAACGTGGAAGTCAGTGACTATATATCAGTGGGGTGTTTCTTGTTTATATCGAACATATACGAACGCGTTTGTCAAAATCCATATTGCAGAAAAAATGACATACTAAAAACAAGAATGTGTTAAGAAAGCATTAACGTGACCCTAAATGTTTTCGTAATAATTTAAGACTTGACTAATGTACCCCGGCCTGTATATATTTTATCAAGTATTGGAAAGAAAATAAAAATGCCTCATTCGTTCGATATTAGTGAATGCACTGAATGGTGTAGTCCAACACTACAGCTATAGATGATATAGCAAAATCAAGAACGGATTGCTCGACGTAAATTTAGACTATGAATGGTGTTATATACCAAGAAATCCATTTTATCCAATTTATAGAGGAACCCGTCTCGGTGATAGAGTGGTTAAGGTCGTTAACTTCAAATCACTGTAACATCTAACGGATACAGGGTCGTGCGTTCGAGCCCAGCTACCGACCGATGTGCTCATGAGTCTAGTACTGGTTCTTCGGTTAGGTGAACTGTCAGCCTCATACTCTGACTGTTGAAAACTGTCATTCCAGTCCCTGGTGTTTTAATATTTATTTAGCATGGTAATTCAGGCCGATTTTGCCCCAGTCGAATACGCCAAATAATTGTCACATTCATTAGTATCGTAACAACTCGGGTATTTCCGTAACTTAGAAATACGTACATTCTTTAGACAAAGATGTGAATTTTTTAGGCTTAAGACATTGTGACTGCCATTTAAATACACTAAAAAACTTACAAGGCTGAAAATAAAAATAAATTTGTTTGGAGTGCCCAAACCCAGAATTTTAGCACTGGGTAGGCAAAAAATTCAAAATCAAGGGCAGATAACTCAAAAACGAGATCAGTGATCCCCAATTTCTTTTTGCTTAAAATGTTTCTGTTATCATATGCTACATTTTCATTGATCAGTTTTAATTTTTCATATGTCTTTGTGAAAAATGTAGCGAACTACAAAGATATATGAAAAATTAAAACTGATCAATGAATTTTTTTTAAACTTTGCTAAAAAATTCACATCTTTTCCATTTTATTAAAATGTCTCATTATTTACTCTCTCCAGGTTCTCTTGGACAAGTCGAACATTGTTTTCTATGGACTAGATTGAGTGTTACCTTATAGACTTCCAATGGTATAATGGTACATAAAAATGTCATCTGGCTACAACAACCTGCAGTCAAACTCTGGGTCAACCACACTTACTGTTAGTGCATGGAAAATGCTAGTTGACAATATATGCTACAACTTGAATCCACATACCTTGGAAAAGTTCTTGTTTTTGTCAAAAGAAGCTCTTGGTGAAACAAAGTACAATGAATTAGTTAAAAGCAAGAATATAAGGGATTACTTTAGTGCACTTGAAGATAAATTTGGAGAAGATGAAGCTGTTGAACATATTGAATGCATTTTAAATTCTTACAGTGTTTTTGGTGAGAATGGTATGTATTAAGTTATGTATTTACAGGTACAAGTAAACTATAATCAAGTTGAATGTTTACTAAACATCATCTAATTTGTTTATAAAAAACAATTGCTGATTGGGTATGTAGGGCCTAGGTGTGTCACAATATATCACAATATAATACTACATATGCTGATTGGGTATGTATGGCCTAGGTGTGTCACAATATAACACAATATAATACTACAATTGTCTGAATGGGTATGTAGGGCCTAGGTGTGTCACAATATATCACAATATAATACTACAATTGTCTGATTGGGTATGTAGGGCCTAGGTGTGTCAAAATATATCACAATATAATACTTCAATTGTCTGATTGGGTATGTAGGGCCTAGGTGTGTCACAATATATCACAATATAATACTACATATGCTGATTGGGTATGTATGGCCTAGGTGTGTCACAATATATCACAATATAATACTACAATTGTCTGATTGGGTATGTAGGGCCTAGGTGTGTCACAATATATCACAATATAATACTACAATTGTCTGATTGGGTATGTAGGGCCTAGGTGTGTCGCAATATATCACAATATAATACTACAATTGTCTGATTGGGTATGTAGGGCTTAGGTGTGTCACAATATATCACAATATAATACTACAATTGTCTGATTGGGTATGTATGGCCTAGGTGTGTCACAATATATCACAATATAATACTACATATGCTGATTGGGTATGTATGGCCTAGGTGTGTCACAATATATCACAATATAATACTACATATGCTGATTGGGTATGTAGGGCCTAGGTGTGTCGCAATATATCACAATATAATACTACATATGCTGATTGGGTATGTATGGCCTAGGTGTGTCACAATATACACAATATAATACTACAATTGTCTGATTGGGTATGTATGGCCTAGGTGTGTCACAATATATCACAATATAATACTACAATTGTCTGATTGGGTATGTAGGGCCTAGGTGTGTCGCAATATATCACAATATAATACTACAATTGTCTGATTGGGTATGTAGGGCCTAGGTGTGTCACAATATATCACAATATAATACTACAATTGTCTGATTGGGTATGTATGGCCTAGGTGTGTCACAATATATCACAATATAATACTACATATGCTGATTGGGTATGTAGGGCCTAGGTGTGTCACAATATATCACAATATAATACTACATATGCTGATTGGGTATGTAGGGCCTAGGTGTGTCGCAATATATCACAATATAATACTACATATGCTGATTGGGTATGTATGGCCTAGGTGTGTCGCAATATACACAATATAATACTACAATTGTCTGATTGGGTATGTAGGGCCTAGGTGTGTCGCAATATATCACAATATAATACTACAATTGTCTGATTGGGTATGTAGGGCCTAGGTGTGTCACAATATATCACAATATAATACTACAATTGCTGATTGGGTATGTAGGGCCTAGGTGTGTCACAATATATCACAATATAATACTACAATTGTCTGAATGGGTATGTATGGCCTAGGTGTGTCACAATATATCACAATATAATACTACATATGCTGATTGGGTATGTAGGGCCTAGGTGTGTCACAATATATCACAATATAATACTACAATTGTCTGAATGGGTATGTATGGCCTAGGTGTGTCACAATATATCACAATATAATACTACATATGCTGATTGGGTATGTAGGGCCTAGGTGTGTCACAATATATCACAATATAATACTACATATGCTGATTGGGTATGTAGGGCCTAGGTGTGTCGCAATATATCACAATATAATACTACATATGCTGATTGGGTATGTATGGACTAGGTGTGTCGCAATATACACAATATAATACTACAATTGTCTGATCGGGTATGTAGGGCCTAGGAGTAGTAATGGGCGTTACCCTGGGTACCAAATCAACGTAATTGGTACCCAGAAGTTTTCAAAATTGTGACAAATTGGGACAAATTGGAAATCAATGTTGTACCCCAAAATAGTATGAATTGAATTTTAGGAATGTTCTGGGACCATTGTTGTGTGTGTGTGTGTATAGACTAAATATTCATTTGAGACAATGAGAGAATTTTCTTTCGAAAAGACATGGTGGCCCTGAAAAGGGCCGTTGGTGGTCCTGAAAAGGACCGTTGGTTTCTTCATAGCTGTTAGTCGGATCTTCATTTCTTTATTTCTTTACCATACTTGCCCCGAGGTTGTTTCTCAAGATCATGTTTTCGTTTCTTCGTTTCTGTCATCTCCGGTTTCTTTTTGTCATGCTCCGGTTTCTTTTTCTCATGCTCATGTTTTCGTTTCTTTGAATCATACATAAACTGTACAGGTACAATCATTTCTTGTGGCTTAAACCGTACTTCTTGATTTTTCATGAGTCTGACCATCTCTTGCATGACTTGATTCATCTGTACCATTTCTTCCCTGATACCTTGTAGAACAGACAATCCCGCTGTAGGCTTTGCATCACCCGTTGTATTAGACTGTGTTTTCGCCATAGGGGGCTGTGTATTCGCCATAGGGGGTTGTGTATTCGTCATAGTGGGTTGTACATCTACCATAGGCTGTGTATTCGTCATAGTGGGTTGTACATCTACCATAGGCTGTACATCTACCATGGGTTGTATTGGCTGTACATCTACCATGGGGGGCTGTAGATCTACCATGGACTGTTGACTGTATTGGCTGTACAGTGGTTGACTGTATTGGCTGTACTGTGGCTGCCTATACTGTAGTTGACCGTACTTTGGCTGGTTGTACTTCTGTTGGTTGTAATGCATACCCGCATTCGGGTCTATCAACTCAGATGATTCTAGTGCTTCTCTCAATACATCGTATGGCATGTTGAAGGACTCCATGCTAGATAATGAAAAAATAGTGTCTGCGCCGGGGGTATTTATACTTTTTGCCTGCACGCGCCAGTGTTCTATTAGGTCAAGGTTATTTTTGACACTTCAAGTTTTTTTTGTTTTTTTTAATAAGTGTGACACTTCAAGTTTTTTTTGAACAAGTGTTTGATACGTCAAGGTCAATTGTGACACTTTAAGGTTATATTGTAGACATACTTTGTACACATCATACAAGCACAGCACTTTGTAGAAAATACATCATACAATCACAGCACTTTGTAGGAAATATCATACTTAATACAATCACAGCACTTTGCATACATTTGTGGGAAATACTTTGTACATCACACGTAATACAATCACAACACTTTGCAGACTGTACACATTATACTATCACAGCACTTTGCAGACTGTACACTTAATATATACTATCACAGCACTTTGCAGACTGTACACTTAATATATACTATCACAGCACTTTGCAGACTGTACACTTAATATATACTATCACAGCATTTTGCAGACTGTACATCATACTATCACAGCAATTTGAATACTGTACACTTAATATATACTATCACAGCACTTTGCAGACTGTACATCATACTATCACAGCAATTTGAATACTGTACACTTAATATATACTATCACAGCACTTTGAATACTGTATACATTTGTTGAAAATGATTGTACACATCATACTATCACTTATATTTGTAGGAAATGTTTATAGAAAACTTACCTCACACCGTATATTTGTATTTGGTGTTATCAGATAGGAATGTAAATATAGTAGTAAAGTATGATAATATTGACAATATGAGAGTGATTCTTTCTGAATTGTATGGGGGCCCTGAAAAGGGCCGTTGGTGGTCCTGAAAAGGACCGTTGGTGCTTGTATGGGGATTAATGGCGTTGACCGCATCTCCCCATACAAGCGGGACACCACTTGTCCCATTTCTGGACATCCTTCGGGTCTGGTGTAGGTTGGTACAGGTTCGACGGAACCTCTACCAACTCATCTTCCCAGTTCTCTGGGGTTGATTCTTGAGGGGTATCCCCCCAGTCCTCTTCCCCAGAGCTGACCACGACCTCCTCTTCAAACTCCTTCCCCTCTCTCAGCTCTTTCACTTCAAAGCGCAGCTCTTCTAGCTGCATCTCCAACTGTTCAATATACCGCCCTAAGGCAGCATATTTTCTCTTAATAATATTGACTGTACGTTGAGACATCTTGATACAGAATGAAATTAGATCAAGGCAAGGTCACTCACTGACTATGATACAAGGACTCTGATTGGTCCATTTTAACGGTATTTCATTGGTCTATTTTACTGGCATTTCATTGGTCTGTTCTAGGTCAGTGTTTTTTCATGTTCCATAGCTCATTTATGTTTCATGATTCAACATGGGCAACTGCTTGAAAAGTACTTCTGATGAACCTGATGAGTTACAAGAAGATGTTTGGATGGTCAAGATGGGTAATTTGTACCCAGACTTGTCTGAATTCCAAGATGTTAGTGTTGTCAAGATGGATATCAAGATGGGTAATTTATACCCTGACCTTGCCATCTTTTATGATGAGGATTTGAGAGCCAACTATTGGCGATACCTATTTCTTGCAGAAATGCAATGAATTACCCAACGGCCCTTATTAGGGCCACCATATGTGTTAGATTCGTTTTATATCTCAAGCAAAGACAAAAGCATATTACATTGTCTATCATTTTATTTTTGAAAACATTCTAAGTAACAAAGTACAACAAAGTACAACACAATACAACTCACTTAGTCTCCAATTTAAGTCTATACACAATTGTCCAACACATTGTCCAACACATTGTCCAACACATTGTCCGGATTACACAAAGTCACTCACAGTTTTTGTTGGATTCTTTTTGTATTTACGTTTTTTCTTACTCTGTTCTGCGTCCTGTAGATCGACCTGTTCACCTTGTTTCTTAGGACAGTCTGCGATGAAATGTCCTTGTTCATGACAATAAAAGCATTCATTGTTGAAGGGTTCCGTACAGCTGGTAGAATAATGTCCTTTCTTTCCACAACGATAACACTTGATATGATCCCATGTTACATTTTTCTGTCCACAGAGCTGATCCGCTAAGTTGTTAAGCTCTTTAATTTTTTTCTTTAATGAATACATCAAAGTTTGATCTCGGTTCTCTTCAACTTGGTTCATTTTAGGATCGCTCATGTTGAAATGATAAAAAACGGACGGAGCGTACGTCTTTTATAGAGTGTCACGCGTTGTGACCTTGAACCCGAACTATAAAAAACGGCGGAGAAGTTTTAAGATCATAATCATGTCAGATACCGACAGTACTAGTGGTGAGGATGAACCTCCAACTAAACGAAGTAAGTTTGAGCCTGTGCGCGACTATTATGACATACAGTCACGCATGGAAAGAAAGTCAAGAAAATTCAAGACACAATCCAGAGTATATGATGTGACATTTCAACCGTATAATCAATCGTTTGAATTTACAAACAGGTTGTTTAATGATATGATGGACCAACTCTACAAGAGATGTGAAGTGAGATCGAATGATCGAGTTCGAGTATCTATTCTACATCCTGATTTGGACTTTGGGATACATGTTCCGTTTAATAGGGCATCTCGTATTAGTGGAGATACATTATTGGATGAAATTGAACGTGTGGCACAGAGTAACCGTCAATTTAAAATTCATGATGGGGCGGCACAGATGGAAATTACGCATATTGCTATGCCACAGGGATCCGGAAAGAAAACGTTTAAAGCATCAAACTTATTCAGTATGCGGAAGTCAAAGACAAGTGTTGTGTGTATTGACAATAGTAAAGACTCTATGTGTTTAGCTAGATCGATTGTGGTAGGACGGTGTAAAGTACATGAAAATCAAACCCCGGAATGGAAAAAACGATGGAATTATATACGTCACCTTAAGAAAAATCTTCAAAAATACGAATCTGAAGCATTATTAAAGCAAGTGGGTATTTCATCGGATCAGTCGTGTGGTATAGAAGAATACCAAAAACTACAGGACTATCTCTATCCAGGCTATGTGATTAAAATCCATCCACAACATTATGGAAGTGAATTGTTATTCAAACCACCTGCTATGACTGAAAAAAGTCGTGTGATTCATATCTTTCACCATGATAATCATTATGACTGTATCGTATCCATTACCGGATTTCTCGGACGGGGTCATTATTGTGAATGGTGCGATATCAGTTATGATCACCGTGAAGGACACCAGTGTAGCCATATTTGTCAGTGTTATGCTCACACCCTGTGCCCAGCAGGACAATCTATAAGATGTCCGGATTGCCGTCGCCTATTCCAGAGTCAGGCATGTTTTGACAATCATAAAACAAAAACGGGAAAACAACGTAAAACCATTTGTGAATCCGTATGGAATTGTAAGAAATGTGGGCAAAAGGTGCTTGGAACGAAACGGAATCATGTTTGCCCAGGGACAAAGAAATGCAGGTGTTGTAAAGCCATAGTAGGACCAGATCATGACTGTTACATTCCAACGTATGAACCACCCGATAGAAAACAACCAGAAGTACCATTCATCTTTTTTGATTTTGAATGTCGTTTTGATTCTGGAGAACATATCCCTAATTTTTGTGTGGCTCAACGTGCTTGTGGTGACTGTATGTGTAAGTCAGTGAAAACTCCATGTGAGTATTGTGAAGAGGTGAATGAAGCCAGACAAATGACATTCCGTGGTGAAAATACGTTACAACAATTCTGTACTTGGCTATTCCTCCCTACCCATCGAGGATCGACAGTGATAGCCCACAATGCTCAAGGCTATGACGCTCAGTTTATTCTTAGATATTTGGTCACTCAGGGGACGGCGAAACCCCAGTTGATTATGAATGGTAGTAAAATCATTCAATTGAGAGTGCATGGAATACGCATGATTGACTCCCTCAGTTTCCTGAGTATGCCTCTCTCCTATTTTCCCAATACATTTGGACTGACCGAGTTAGCCAAAGGATGGTTTCCATTCTATGCAAACACCTTGGCGTATCAAGATTATGTGGGACCTTATTTGCCGCTACACTTTTACAAACCGGATAGTATGAAACCAGAGCGACGTGAAGAGTTTTTAACCTGGTACAATGAAAGAAAAGGTGACGTATTTGATTTTCAAAAGGAAATGGAGAAATACTGTCAATCGGATGTAGACATTTTAAGGCGCGGATGTGGAGAATTTCGTCAACAATTATTGGACAGTGATCAAATAGATCCATTTACTGAAGCTACCACGTTAGCTCAAGTGTGTAACAAAGCCTGGCGCAAAAATTCCATGCCACCTCATAGTTTAGCCGTGATTTCGGATGCCGGGTATCCCAATAAAACCCGGTATTCCATGAAAGGCATACGTTGGCTACAAATGATGGCTGTCACCGAAGAGATACATATTCGGCATGCCTTGAATAACAAAGGCGAAGTCAAAATTGGACCTTATTACGTGGATGGCTATTGTCAAGAGACCAACACCGTGTATGAATTCATGGGATGTTGGTACCATGGGTGCCCCACCTGTTTTCCTAACCGAAGTACCATCAATCCATATACTTTGAGAAGCATGCAACAGGCCTATCACGATACGTATAAGCGACTGGAGTCTTTGAAAGAACAGGGGTACCCTGTTGTGGTCATGTGGGAATGTGAATTTGATCAGCGTTGTCAAAAGGATCCTGCCTATAAGACAAGAGTGGAACGATTCTATCATGGTCAAGACACGATTCAACCCAGGGAAGCTTTGTTCGGAGGTCGTACGAATGCCGTCCGACTGTATCATGAAGTAGACAACGGTCAAGAAATAAAATATGTGGATATTTGTTCTCTCTATCCGTATGTGAACAAGTACAGGGCTTATCCGATAGGTCATCCAGTGATCATGAGTCAAGAACAAATTGATCAACAGCATATTGAGAAATACAAAGGACTGATTAAATGTCGTGTTCTACCCCCGCAAGATTTATGGATGCCTGTCTTACCCATACACTGTAATAGTAAAATGGTGTTTACGCTATGCCGTACCTGTGCTGAGAAGGAGATGGATTATTGTACACATTCCCCGTATGAACGATTCTTGTATGGCACATGGACTCATGTTGAATTGGCTAAAGCTATTGCTTTAGGCTATCAAGTATCAAAAGTGTATCATGTATGGCACTGGGATGAATGGAGTACGGACGTCTATCGGCAATACATTGACAAATACTTGAAAATGAAACAAGAGGCTAGTGGATATCCCCCAGGGGTGGATACGGAAGAGGCTCAAGATAAATTTAAACAGGATTATTTTGAAGCAGAAGGAATTCGTTTGCAACAGGTGGAGAAAAATCCAGGAAAACGAGCTTTTGCCAAAACCATGCTGAATTGTCTCTGGGGTAAAAATGCTCAAACCAACCTCTTGCCTAAAACAGAGTATGTTCATCGATTGGACCAGTTCTACGGAATACTGAACGATCCTAAAAAGTCTGTGAAATATGCAGAGTGTTTTGATCATGATGAATTCATGTTAATGAATTATACTGATGAATCGGACAAAGCAGACCCTCATTCATTAGCCAATCCTGTGGTGGCTTCATTTGTGACGGCTTATGCTCGATTAGAACTGTACAAAGTGCTTGAACCTCTAGGAAAGAGAGTACTGTATTTTGACACAGACAGTTGTATGTACATTCATGACCCTGATGGCTATAATGTTCCTATTATCTCCAGTCGATTGGGAAAATGGACAGATGAGGTACCAAAGGGTCGTATTGTGAGATATGTCGCTTTAGGTCCAAAGAACTATGGCTATGAATACATTGAAAACGGTGAACTCCATCAAAAATGCAAAGTGAAAGGCATTACGTTAGACTACAATGCCACTCAACAAGTGAATTTCAATACGATGGTGGATTGTGTGAAAGACAGACATCATTATTCGACCGTAGTTGAATATGCTTCTCGGATTAAACGTCATAAGGACAGAACCGTGACCAGTGAGAAACAAGTCAAAACATTTCGTTCGGTGTATACCAAACGTATTGTGGTCGAGAATCATATGACTGTGCCTTATGGTTATCTACATGACTGACCTTGACCTTTTAGGATACCTTTTGGCCTAGAACAAGTCATCTAAAAGTCATTATTCATAAAGACATGGATTGGATACCCTTACTACCGATAGAGCTGAGACTTAAAATTTATCGTTATGTCATATGGGCTAACGCTAAAACATGGAAGATGGAGTTAGTGCACACATGGGCTACTCATAATGCTATACATAGTTTACAACATACAAATCATCGACGGATAGAGAGACTGTTGAAGGATGTAGGTGATCGCCAGGACTTGTCATTCAACCAAAAATTACCTATTCTACGAAAACTGAATGTGGTACAACAAAGCTTAGATCGTATGTTATCTACGACATGGGATTTTTTAATCCACGATGCTAATTTGAGCGACGTATCTGCCTTAGCTAACAATTTTCGTTCTACCCCCAATGTGATATGGTTCAGTATGGCTGAAGAGGACAATGGGAGATCTCACCCCGGATGGCGTCAGTATTCACAGTTTAAAATACGTGGTATCATGGTATTTAAGAGACAGGTACCGTTCACTCATGTTATTCATATTCTACAGTATCGTGCCGTGTTCTATAAATTAAGGCACCGCTTAAGAGAAGTCAAAGACGAGATTGAAGCCGTTCATGCGAATCGACCTAGAATAGTGATTTGTTCAGGAAATATTCAATTATGGTTAAACCATCTAGACGATTTATAAGTTTATATTACATTTTGGACTTTGAGCTGTATACGGATACGTTATACAGTATTGTACAAGATGACCTTGTCAAGGTCAAGGACATTCGCGCGTGGATTCTGAACCCTCACACGTTCGAACTATTTAGACAGATGATTCGTGATGCTATGATCAGTGCACACTTAGACTTGAAAGCTATCCATCGAGACGATTGGAATACTTATGTATGTAACGATAGAGTGATTCACACGATTCAAGAATGGAACAGTTTGATATTATGAACCATACCCTGTTGAGAAAAGCATTGGTATTTGCTTATCGTATGAAGATACCTGAAGGTCATCATTCTCTGGAATGGATTCGACAACAGTTGAGTACACCAGACATGTTTGAAGAAATGAAACATGGACTTCATGTGATGAATTCATTTTATAAACAATCAGTACCCATGGACTTGAGTGAAACGGATTGGTTCAAACAGGTGGTGAACAATGACTCTGTGTTAACATTTCTGAGTCAATTTGGACATTCAGAATGTGTGTTTGAATTTTCTGACAAACTGTTGTTACCCTTACATGACATGTGTTGTTCTTGTTGTGATTATTCTTGTACTCATACATAAACTTGTTACACAAATAAATAAAATGTTTTTCTTCCAATAGTGTTAGTTGTGATTTTCACGTCATGGAGTCCAGTTTACTTTTTAAGCATCCTTGCAATATGTTTATCGCAGGCCCTAGTGGCTCTGGTAAAACACAATTTGTAAAAAAGGTGTTGGAATACAAATCAGATTTGTTTCAAGTAGTACCAGAGCGTATTGTATGGTGTTACAAAGAATGGCAAGTAGCCTATGCACAGTTACAAGAACAAGAACCTAGTATTCGGTTCATACAGGGGATACCTGACGAGGATGAAGAGATAGTAGAGGACACATCCATTCCTCATTTAATTATATTTGATGACATGCTTGGTGATAAAGATGAAGAGAAAATCAAATTATGGTTTACACGAAAAGGTCACCATCGTAATGCTAGTGTGATCTACATTACACAAAACATGTTTCAACAATCGAAAGCCAGTCGTACCCTGAGTTTAAATGCACATTACATGATCTTATTTCAAAACACAAGAGATAAAGGACAAATCAAAGTGTTGGCGAATCAAATTCAATTGCCACACTTGTTACCCGCTTATCAAGATGCTATCTCTACACCTCATGGGTATTTAGTGATTGACTTTCACCCTCAAACACCAGACAGTTATCGGTTAAGAACTGATATTTTTCATCACTGGATCACTGGAGAAAAACGTGGGCCAGTTGTGTATATATAAACATCGTTTACTCATATAAGATCATTCAGTCATCATGTCAGCCACAGCCATAGCTCAATCGTTAGAACATTTGGGTCAGGAACGAGACCCTACTGTACGGGAGCAAATGCTACGGTCTGGATTAAAAGAAATGCTCAAGTGGTTCACCTTAGCAGCAAAGGTGATTTTAAAAAAGAAAATTGTGCTACCTAAACAAACACAAAACTTTATGCAAAAACATCAGCATGAATTAGAGCAGCTGGGAGATGATCAAGTGGACATGGATACTAAACGTCAACTCATATTGAAACCAGGAGGAGGTGGATTTCTTGGTGGAGTCATGATACGAAGTTTACTCCGATGGAATGGTCAAAAGACGATTCGTAAATTTGTAAAATCTCCAGCTAAAAAAGCCAGAAAAGCGCCTGCTAGAAAACCTAGAAAATCTCCAGCTAAAAGAGCAAGAAAACCTAGAAAAGCTCCAGCTAAAAAAGCTAGAAAATCGCCTGCCAAGATCAATGAACGTTTTATTACTCTCCGTCGTCGAAAGCAAACCACTTCAACACCCTCTATGGCTGTAACTCCAATCAGTAAGTTACAATGGTCTCCTATCAGTCCTGTGAGTAGTTTGAGCTTTAGCTCATCTAGAAATTCATCTAAAAGCTCATCTCAAAATTCTTCTAGAAGTGGATCAAACAGTTCTTCTCAGAATCCATCTAAAAGTTTAAGAAGTTCATCTAGAAGTTTATCTAGAAGTGGACCAAGCTCTTTTAGCACACCTAGAAGTTCAAGAAGTTTATCAAGAAGTGGACCAAGCAGTTCATCTAGAAGTGGACCAAGCAGTTATTCAAGCAGTGGGCCAAGCAGTTTATCTAGAAGTGGACCAAGCAGTTCATCAAGAAATTTATCTAGAAGTTATTCAAGCAGTGGGCCAAGCAGTTTATCTAGAAGTGGACCAAGCAGCTATTCAAGCAGTTTATCTAGAAGTTCGCCAAGTAGTTATTCAAGCAGTGGGCCAAGTAGTTTGAGTTCTTCAAGAAATTCATCTAGGAGTTCATCCAGCAGATCATCTAACAGTTCATCCAGTAGATCATCTCCCAGTTCAAGAAGTTCATCCAGTAGATCATCTCCCAGTTCAAGAAGTTCACCAGACACTCCATTGTGCCGTTTTTCACCCCTATCCTTATCTACCTTATCAAGACAGGCTGTCTTGAAACCCCTTTTGAGACATCGTATTCACCTGATGAGACAGGGCCCTATGAATCCAGCTTCAAGACAAGCCTTTGATGCTTTAGTATAAAAGCTGTAAAGAAGTAAAAACAGGTATTATTTGACATAATGGCACCAAAGAGACCACTCCTGCATAAATACGGACATCTGGTTTTGGGTTTAACTCAAGCCCCAGATGGGTTAAGAAGAAAGATGATACATGGAGCATCTAAAGAAATGATTCAATGTGTGGCAGAATGCTGTCAGAATGTTTTAAAAGGCAATGTTGCCTTATCCCCCTCTCAAAAGCAAAGGTTGAAGTCCAAGCGTCAACATCTCCGCACTTTAGCAGATAAAAGAGTATCCATTCAAAAAAAGAAACGTGTGTTGAATCAAAAAGGAGGATTATTTCCATTACTGGCTCTTGCTCCAATCATTGCTAAAGCTGTTGCTGCAGGAGCACTCAGTGGAGGTGTTGCAACACTGGTGAAAAAGCTATGAAGAAAATGGCTATCGTCCCATTCAAAATGCTAGAAGAGATGAATCGATGGAAAACAGAACAACGACCACGTTTACCTCCTCCCCCGCAAGTCAGTCAAACATCCGATTTACAGAAACAAATGGGAGACGTATTACAAAATGAATCGTTGTCTGAATCAGAAAAAGCACAACACTATGGGCAAGTCTTGCAAAAGTTTCAACTGTCTCATCAAAAAGCACGTGAACCGGCTACTCTGGCTGCACCAGTTGCACCGGCTGCACCGGTTGTTCCAGCTGCTCAAGGTGCACAAGGGGCACAAGCGGCTCCTGCTACATTGACGGATCGGATTCTTGAAAGTGTTCCTACTACCATGCGTCGAAAAACTCAGCTTTTATTACACTTTCTACAAAATCATCCCCACATGTCATGGAATGATCATGGGATGTTGGAATACCATGGAAAACCAATACAAGGATCAAACATTATTGATTTGGTCAATGATGTCATACGTCATAGAAAAGGGTCGGAGCCTAGAGGATGGGAACAGTTTTCTAGTGGACTAAGAGATGTCAATGTACCACAAGAAGTGATAGGAAATAAACGGAGATGGTCATGGATGCAAAAAGCAGACGATTCGGAGGAAGATGATGAATTTGATAGTTTTGTTGAGTCTCGTTCACCTATAAGTAAACGGATGAAAGCAGAACCTATAAGTAAACCTGTCAAACAGATGAAAGCAGAACCTAAGTGGGAAGCCTACTAGACAACATGAACAAAAAGGTAGACAGTCTGTTACATCAGATTTATTATGATCCCCATCATCCGGCTGGTTTTGGTGGGGTAGAACGTCTTACTACAGCAGCTCGAACTCAACTGAAATCCATCACGCCAAGTCAAGTGCGATCCTGGTTGAAGGGACAAAAGACCTATACCCTGCACAAACCTATCCGTAGGGCATTCTCGAGACGGAAAACGATTGTGGGTGGTATTGATCATCAATGGCAAGCTGATTTGGCAGACATGCAATCCTTGGCTCAGTACAACACCCCTTATCGATATTTGTTGTGTGTTATTGACGTGTTTTCAAAATATGCTTGGGTCGTTCCCCTCAAGGATAAAACGGGGCTCACATTGGTGGAAGCGTTTCGCTCTATTCTTAAAACGAGACAACCTAAAGCGTTGCAAACCGATAAAGGAACAGAATTCAAGAATCAAAGGTTTCAACAGTTTTTAGACAAAGTAGGGGTTCATTATTTTACGACTGAAAACCCAGAAACTAAGGCTAGTATAGTGGAACGTTTTCAACGAACCTTAAAATCACGCATGTGGAAATACTTTACGCATCATAAAACACGAAGGTATATTCAGGTATTGCCTGATCTCGTGCATGCCTATAATCATCGTGTTCATCGTAGTATACAAATGGCACCCGTATCCGTAAATGAGAATAACGAATCTCAAGTGGCCTTGACCTTGTATGGAAAATCAAGAAAAAAAGCGTCGACGACCCTTCATGTGGGAGATATTGTTCGTATCAATAAAACAAAACGTACATTTGATAAAGGTTATCTACCCAACTGGACCACTGAACTGTTTAAAGTGATCCAAGTCAAAAAGACCTCTCCTGCTACTGTGAAATTGACTGATTTAGACGGAGAACCCATTTTGGGTTCGTTTTATTTCTCTGAAGTACAGGTTATAAAAGATGATGCTATCTATGAAATTGAATCAGTGCTCGCACATCGCCAGAGTAAGGTAGACGGAAGACGAGAAATTAAAGTACATTGGAAAGGTTATCCTTCGAAATTTGACAGTTGGATTCCCGAATCCCATCTCGTTTGAACTGGTTAATAAATACATCATGTCTCAAACCGATACGGCCAGTGTGGTAGTGACTGCCTCAGAGCAAACCAAATTGTGTGAACCCAAAAATAAGGTCACTTTTTTGTCACAAATTGTAGTGGTATTTATTATTATTACCGTATCGCTATTTAATTTGTGTTTTCAACGACCCGATCGAGAATTGTGGCTTCTGCTTTTAAGTAGTTCTCTAGGTTATATTCTACCGAATCCCTCCTTGAAATTCAATAAACCTAAATCAACATGAGTTCGTTTTACATCACACTCATGAGTGATAGCTCTATGGATTTATTCCAAGACAATACGCAATGTTGTTTTCGTACCAAACTGGCAAAACCCATCCATCTCAATAAACAAGATTGGGAAATTGCCTTAGTGGAAATGATTGTTCCTAGTCAGGTCATTAATGTCACTGAAGAAGAGCGACATTTCTACATTGTCACACATGATCCTGTCCTGGGTAAGGCGTTAGAAAACTTTGAGACCTATTGTACTCTCCCCAATAAAGAAGAAAAAGGTGTACGACTTTGTATTCCTTTAGGAACTTATGTCACACCCCAACATTTGATCGAGACGATTGACTTTACCGTGAAAGATCAATTAGGTAAAATATTTAGACAGAAAGGCCTTCGATTTACCATGGGTTTTTCAGGACAAAGTAAACGCGCAAAACTGGACAGTTCGGATCAACTAGGCATTCAGTTTCATCCTCACATGTTTATTAAACTGGGTGGAGCCCCTGATAGTTCTTCGACCATCTTTTTTAAAGACACTCCGGAACCGTTTCCTCATGGCGTAGATATTAACATGGGTCATAATCATTTGTTTGTTTATTCCGACCTTGCGTCTTATACCTATTTGGGAAACATAGAAGCCCCCATCTTACGTGTAGCTCCATTTGATCCGAGAACGAAAGCAGGAACTAACCCTCATATTCATTTCGAGTTCTTGAATTTACACTATGTACCACTGGCTAAAGCCGACTTTGACACCATCACTATCCATATAAGGGGTGACACTGGCCAGTCTATTCAGTTTATTCATGGGAAGTCTATGGTGAAACTACACCTACGTCAAAGACAATGATACCTACTTACCAAGGTCAACCTCGACAATATGGACACGGACTTGGATCCATGTTTAAGAAAGCCATGAAAAGAATTATGCCTTTACTGAATCCATTTGTGAAATCTGGAGTTCGCACCTTGAAAAAAGAAGGACTCCAGCAAGGAAAAGCCGCTATCAAAGATATCTTGACAGGATCAAACGCTAAACAAGTAATACGAAAACGTGGAGCCTCTGTATTAAAAGATGTGGGTGAATCCTTACTACGTGCCGTGGCCAGCCCTAAAAGACGTATAAAGAGCAAACCAGTCAAGAAAAGACCTCATTCGAAACTTCATCATCGCCGAGTTAAGCAGGCCAGACCTCTTGATATTTTCGATTAATCATGATGCAACACGGTTCCTGTGAATGTAGTAAGACAGAGTTGGATGTGTCTGTTGTGCCACCTACCATGACAGCCATGCAAGAAGGTCAATGGACTGAGCATTATCCCATTTCTGCCCTGGACAATAATGCTCCGATTGAATTTGTGATTCCTGCACAGACAGAAAAATGGACAGATCTGAATCAATCTTACCTGTACCTAAAACTCAAAATTATACAGGCAGATGGTACAGACCTAGCGGCCGACAGTGAAATTGCTACCGTCAACAATTTCTTTCACAGCATGTTCTCAAGCATTGATGTGTACCTGAATAATAAACTGATCACCAGCAATGCGGACACGTATGGCTATCGGGCATACATAGAAAATTTACTCTCCTTCACCTCAAGCTGTAAAGACACTCAGCTTCAGGCGCTAGAGTTATGGGCTGAAGACACCGCTGGTCATATGCTCGAAAAAGTACATGACGGGGATAACAAGGGCTATGGTAAGAGACGTGCTCGTGTCCATCAAAGTCGTGTGGTGGAACTATGTGGACGGCTTCATTTGGATCTGATGATGCAAGATAAATATTTACCCAATGGTATGGAAATACGCTTAAGACTAAACAAAGCGTCACCTCAATTCTGTCTCATGAGTACTTCACCGGCTAAAATCAAGTTTCTAGAAGCAGGATTCAATGTAAGAACAGTAGATTTACTGCCAGTGGTAGCCAATCAACTCAATCAACAGATTGCTCAACATAACATGAAAATCCCCATCCGACGAACTGAAGTAAAAACATTTACGATTCCTAACGGTCAACGATCCAAGATTGAAGATCATTTATTTCAAGGTCAATTGCCAAAACGGCTTATCATCGGTATGGTAAGAAATGGAGACATGAATGGAGACATGGCTACCAACCCCTTTGAGTTCCGTCATTTTACACTGAATCATCTAGAAGTCAGCATTGACGGAAAAAGTATTCATAACAAAGCGTTTCAACCCAATTTTGAAACGGGAGAAGTTCTAAGATCCTACATGTCACTCTATCAAGCGACAGGAGCTCTTGGTCTCAATCGTTCATTTGGATTGAGCATGAATGATTATCGGAACGGATACACACTCTGGGGGTTGGACTTGACAGCAGATCAAGGTTGCGAGGAAGGTCAACTCCATCCTATAAAAACGGGCAATCTGAGATTGGAATTTCACTTTGGAACAGCACTTGCACAAGCCATCAACGTGATTGTATTTGCGGAATACGACAATCAAATTGAAATCAATCAATTCAGAGAAGTACTTCTAGATTATTAATCTAGATTATTAAGATGGAAGACATGGATATTGAACACCTGGAAAAAGGACAAGATTACGAAATGAAGTTATTGGCGTATCCTTGTTGTACAAGTTCAAAGACGGACTTTTTACAAGAGTGCTTGAATCATCACGTCACAGAAGCACTCCAATCTTTAATTTATAATCAAGTGCATAAAGACTGTTATGGTTGTCGAGTGAATCATCCTAGTCAAGTACAACATGTACTCTGCTTATACACGAATACGGAAGAGTGGACAGAACTTTACATTCAAAAAGCGATTCAACGTTTGGACGTGTTCAAGGTCATGGAAAAGTGGTATCCTGAATTAGTGACCTTGACCGATAGTGAAAAAGGAGACGCGTGTCGATTATGGATTCAATTTAAAGAAGAACTCACTCAGAATCAGTTCATTGATCAGTGGATCAGTGCTTGGGCTGAACGTGTCAACAGAAATTGGCATTATGGAGACGAATGAACTACAATACCTATTAGATCATTCACCGTTATTAAAACCACTACATGCTCGTGTTTGTGCCAAAGATCAATTACCTTCAGAGAAACCGCATGACGTGAAAGCCTATATTGTGAATACCCATAACGGAAATCAACCTGGAGAACACTGGGTGGCTCTTTATTTAAAAGACAATAAAGCAGTGTACTTTGATTCCTACGGATTACCACCTTTCGAAGAGATTTTATCCTTTGTGAAAAAACATGCCAGCAAAACTTATCTGTGGAATGCCATGAGAATACAAGGCGATATGTTACCGGTGTGTGGTGTGTATTGTCTATTCGCTTTGGATTTTATCTCACGTGAATGTGACTTGAACCAGATACTGTTAACCCGATTCAAACCGGACATGTATGGAAAAAATGACACTTATGTGACGCATTGGTTTCATCAATATTATGGTACTTATTACATGCATGCTCAATATGTGAACAAGTGTGGACAAAAGTGTTGTGCTCAACGTAACTCTAGACCAGAAGGTCACAGACGTTTGTATCATAGTATCATACATAGAAATACAACTCTTTATGGTGATCATTAAATGTAAACAATGTTTCATAAAATGTTTCATGTAGTTTCTTGTTTCTTGTTACAAAAATAAAAGTTTAGAAAACTGAAACTAGACGTCTGTTGTCTTTTTTTTATTATATCATAAATTATAAGTTCATAAAAATCAAGCTCCGCACATGCATCGGCGCGTGACGCCATCCAACCCTAGGGTGACGTCATCCAAGCGATATGACGTCATCCAACCACGAGAGTGGGGGGTGTAATACAATACTCCGTCTTACAATGCCTCATTTCCTTCTGAGAACTCAAACACTCAAGATGGAGGTTTTATTCAATGAACTCAAAACAGCAAAACAACTGACTGAAAAACAGAGCAGGGTATGGCGTTCAATCAGTCGCTTAGCGGCTAGCATTGTTAGAAAAAGGGAACGTGATCTTCAAACCATTGGTGAGACTTTGAATACCATTGAAACCAATCGATTTCATCATAGAGAAGAATTATCTCAAATGCGAGAGCAATTTCGAGATCAAGTCAGAGAAAGGCAGCGAGATGCTCGGGAACGAACGGCGAATAGACAACGGGAACAACAACAAGAAGAAGAGCATTGGCGTATCATCACTACCGCTCAAGTTGAGTACACGGAACAACCACCAGAACAGGAATGGTCCTGTGGGGATCTAACATGCAGGTTCTGCTATCCCCCACCAGACTGCCAATGCGAACTATGTACCCAACCAGATCAGTCAGCATAGACAAATATCAACGGTCCTTTTCAGGACCACCAACGGCCCTTTTCAGGGCCACCATGTCTTTTCGAAAGAAAATTCTCTCATTGTCTAAGTCTATACACACACACACACAACAATGGTCCCAGAACATTCCTAAAATTCAATTCATACTATTTTGGGGTACAACATTGATTTCCAATTTGTCCCAATTTGTCACAATTTTGAAAACTTCTGGGTACCAATTACGTTGATTTGGTACCCAGGGTAACGCCCATTACTACTCCTAGGTGTGTCACAATATATCACAATATAATACTACAATTGTCTGAATGGGTATGTATGGCCTAGGTGTGTCACAATATATCACAATATAATACTACAATTGTCTGAATGGGTATGTAGGGCCTAGGTGTGTCACAATATATCACAATATAATACTACAATTGTCTGATTGGGTATGTAGGGCCTGGGTGTGTCACAATATATCACAATATAATACTACATATGCTGATTGGGTATGTATGGCCTAGGTGTGTCACAATATATCACAATATAATACTACAATTGTCTGATTGGGTATGTAGGGCCTAGGTGTGTCACAATATATCACAATATAATACTACATATGCTGATTGGGTATGTATGGCCTAGGTGTGTCACAATATATCACAATATAATACTACAATTGTCTGATTGGGTATGTATGGCCTAGGTGTGTCACAATATATCACAATATAATACTACAATTGTCTGAATGGGTATGTAGGGCCTAGGTGTGTCGCAATATATCACAATATAATACTACAATTGTCTGAATGGGTATGTAGGGCCTAGGTGTGTCGCAATATATCACAATATAATACTACAATTGTCTGAATGGGTATGTAGGGCCTAGGTGTGTCACAATATATCACAATATAATACTACATATGCTGATTGGGTATGTAGGGCCTAGGTGTGTCACAATATATCACAATATAATACTACAATTGTCTGATTGGGTATGTAGGGCCTAGGTGTGTCGCAATATATCACAATATAATACTACATATGCTGATTGGGTATGTAGGGCCTAGGTGTGTCGCAATATATCACAATATAATACTACATATGCTGATTGGGTATGTAGGGCCTAGGTGTGTCACAATATATCACAATATAATACTACATATGCTGATTGGGTATGTAGGGCCTAGGTGTGTCGCAATATATCACAATATAATACTACAATTGTCTGATTGGGTATGTAGGGCCTAGGTGTGTCACAATATATCACAATATAATACTACAATTGTCTGATTGGGTATGTAGGGCCTAGGTGTGTCGCAATATATCACAATATAATACTACAATTGTCTGATTGGGTATGTAGGGCCTAGGTGTGTCGCAATATATATCACAATATAGTACTACAATTGTCTGATTGGGTATGTAGGGCCTAGATGTGTCGCAATATATCACAATATAATACTACAATTGTCTGATTGGGTATGTATAGGGCTTAGGTGTGTCGCAATATATCACAATATAATACTACAATTGTCTGATTGGGTATGTAGGGCATAGGTGTGTCGCAATATATCACAATATAATACTACAATTGCTGATTGGGTATGTAGGGCCTAGGTGTGTCGCAATATATCACAATATAATACTACATATGCTGATTGGGTATGTAGGGCCTAGGTGTGTCGCAATATATCACAATATAATACTACAATTGTCTGATTGGGTATGTAGGGCCTAGGTGTGTCACAATATATCACAATATAATACTACAATTGTCTGATTGGGTATGTAGGGCCTAGGTGTGTCGCAATATATCACAATATAATACTACAATTGTCTGATTGGGTATGTAGGGCCTAGGTGTGTCGCAATATATATCACAATATAGTACTACAATTGTCTGATTGGGTATGTAGGGCCTAGATGTGTCGCAATATATCACAATATAATACTACAATTGTCTGATTGGGTATGTATAGGGCTTAGGTGTGTCGCAATATATCACAATATAATACTACAATTGTCTGATTGGGTATGTAGGGCATAGGTGTGTCGCAATATATCACAATATAATACTACAATTGCTGATTGGGTATGTAGGGCCTAGGTGTGTCGCAATATATCACAATATAATACTACATATGCTGATTGGGTATGTAGGGCCTAGGTGTGTCGCAATATATCACAATATAATACTACAATTGTCTGATTGCCTGGTTACAAGTCAAGCGCACTAACCACTAGACCATATAGCTGCGACAGAGTCCCCTTAGATTATAGTAGTGTTAGTAGTAGTGTGTCATGTTTTTTTTGCTATGAAAGTGACACTGATAGTTTTCCTGGAAAGTAAGCTAATTTTTCCTGCAAATACGTATTTTTATGTAATTTCTCCCCCTTTATCGACAGCCCAGCGTCTGCCTTTTCCTAAAAAAACATGTAATATAAATTTACTTCTTGTTGATCTAGGTCAAACAGATTACAGAAAAGAAATAAAGGGCTACAGAAAAAACAGATGCAAAGAAAGGTTAAAACTGTTTTGTTCGTAAAATAGTTATTTAGGAATGAAATTATTTCATGTGTGTGAAGTTGGCAATGCAATCGACAATCGACAATCGACATTCAATGTCTAGCTCGACAATCGACATTCATCTCGACATTCGAAAAACGGACTGTATATAGCCGTCAAAGTAATGAAATTTCGAATGTCTAGCTCGACAATCGACATTCATCTCGACATTCGAAGAACGAATTGATTAGCAGTCAAAGTAATGAAATTTCGAATGTCTAGCTAGACAATCGACATTCATCTCGACATTCGAAAAACGAACTGTGTAGCAGTCAAAGTAATGAAATTTCGAATGTCTAGCTCGACAATCGACATTCATCTCGACTTAGGAAGTTACGACTGTATCGCCGTCAAAGTCATGAAATTTCGAATGTCTAGCTAGACAATCGACATTCATCTCGACATTCGAAAAACGGACTGTATCGCCGTCAAAGTAACGAAATTTCGAATGTCTAGCTCGACAATCGACATTCATCTCGACATTCGTGAAACAGGCTGTATGGCAATCATAATAATGTAAATTTCGAATGTCTAGCTCGACAATCGACATTCATCTCGACATTCGAAATACGGACTGTATCGCAGTCAAAGTAATGAAATTTCGAATGTTAAGCTCGACAATCGACATTCATCTCGACATTCGAAAAACGGACTGTATATAGTCGTCAAAGTAATGAAATTTCGAATGTCTAGCTAGACAATCGACATTCATCTCGACAATCGAAAAACGAACTGTATAGCCGTCAAAGTAATGAAATTTCGATCGTCTAGCTCGACAATGGACATTCATCTCGACATTCGAAGTTACGACTGTATCGCCGTCAAAGTAAAGAAATTTCGAATGTCTAGCTCGACAATCGACATTCATCTCGACATTCGTGAAACAGCTAGGCTGTATAGCTATCATAATAATGTAAATTTCGAATGTCTAGCTCGACAATCGACATTCACCTCGACATTCGAAAAACAGAGTGTATATAGTCGTCAAAGTAATGAAATTTCGAATGTCTAGCTAGACAATCGACATTCATCTTGACATTCGAAAAACGAACTGTATAGCCGTCAAAGTAATGAAATTTCGAATGTCTAGCTCGACAATTCTAGCTAGAAATTCGATTGTCGAGCTGGACATTTGAAATTTCATTACTTTGACTGCTATACAGTTGGTTTTTCGAATGTCGAAATGAATGTCGATTGTCTAGCTAGACATTCGAAATTTCATTACTTTGACGGCTATACAGTTCGTTTTTCGAATGTCGAGATGAATGTCGATTGTCTAGCTAGACATTCGAAATTTCATTACTTTGACGACTATATACAGTCCGTTTTTCGAATGTCGAGATGAATGTCGATTGTCGAGCTAGACATTCGAAATTTCATTACTTTGACGGCTATACAGTTCGTTTTTCGAATGTCGAGATGAATGTCGATTGTCTAGCTAGACATTCGAAATTTCATTACTTTTACGGCTATATACAGTCCGTTTTTCGAATGTCGAGGTGAATGTCGATTGTCGAGCTAGACATTCGAAATTTACATTATTATGATAGCCATACAGCCTGTTTCACGAATGTCGAGATGAATGTCGATTGTCGAGCTAGACATTCGAAATTTCGTTACTTTGACGACGATACAGTCGTAACTTCGAATGTCGAGATGAATGTCGATTGTCTAGCTAGACATTCGAAATTTCATTACTTTGAAGGCTATACAGTTCGTTTTTCGAATGTCGAGATGAATGTCGATTGTCTAGCTAGACATTCGAAATTTCATTACTTTGACGACTATATACAGTCCGTTTTTCGAATGTCGAGATGAATGTCGATTGTCGAGCTAGACATTCGAAATTTCATTACTTTGACGACTATACAGTTCGTTTTACGAATGTCGAGATGAATGTCGATTGTCTAGCTAGACATTCGAAATTTCATTACTTTGACGACTATATACAGTCCGTTTTTCGAATGTCGAGATGAATGTCGATTGTCTAGCTAGACATTCGAAATTTCATTACTTTGACGACTATATACAGTCCGTTTTTCGAATGTCGAGATGAATGTCGATTGTCGAGCTAGACATTCGAAATTTCATTACTTTGACGGCTATACAGTTCGTTTTTCGAATGTCGAGATGAATGTCGATTGTCGAGCTAGACATTCGAAATTTCATTACTTTGACGACTATATACAGTCCGTTTTTCGAATGTCGAGATGAATGTCGATTGTCGAGCTAGACATTCGAAATTTCATTACTTTGACATCTATATACAGTCCGTATTTTGAATGTCGAGATGAATGTCGATTGTCGAGCTGGACATTTGAAATTTCATTACTTTGACGGCTATACAGTTCGTTTTTCGAATGTCGAGATGAATATCGATTGTCGAGCTAGACATTCGAAATTTCATTACTTTGACGGCTATAGAGTTCGTTTTTCGAATGTTGAGATGAATGTCGATTGTCGAGCTAGACATTCGAAATTTCATTACTTTGACGGCTATATACAGTCCGTTTTTCGAATGTCGAGATGAATGTCGATTGTCGAGCTAGACATTCGAAATTGCATTACTTTGACGGCTATACAGTTCGTTTTTCGAATGTCGAGATGAATGTCGATTGTCTAGCTAGACATTCGAAATTTCATTACTTTGACTGCAATACAATCCGTTTTTCGAATGTCGAGATGAATGTCGATTGTCGAGCTAGACATTCGAAATTTCATTACTTTGACGGCGATACAGTCGTAACTTCGAATGTCGAGATGAATGTCGATTGTCGAGCTAGACATTCGAAATTTCATTACTTTGACTGCTATACAGTTCGTTTTTCGAATGTCGAGATGAATGTCGATTGTCGAGCTAGACATTCGAAATTTCATTACTTTGACGGCGATACAGTCCGTTTTTCGAATGTCGAGATGAATGTCGATTGTCGAGCTAGACATTCGAAATTTCTTTACTTTGACGGCGATACAGTTGTAACTTCGAATGTCGAGATGAATGTCGATTGTCGAGCTAGACATTCGAAATTTCATTACTTTGACGGCTATGTACAGGACGTTTTTCGAATGTCGAGATGAATGTCGATTGTCGAGCTAGACATTCGAAATTTCATTACTTTGACGGCTATATACAGTCCGTTTTTCGAATGTCGAGATGAATGTCGATTGTCGAGCTAGGCATTTGAAATTGCATTACTTTGACGGCTATACAGTTCGTTTTTCGAATGTCGAGATGAATGTCGATTGTCGAGCTAGACATTCGAAATTTCATTACTTTGACTGCTATACATTCCGTTTTTCGAATGTCGAGATGAATGTCGATTGTCGAGCTAGACATTCGAAATTTCATTACTTTGACGGCGATACAGTCGTAACTTCGAATGTCGAGATGAATGTCGATTGTCGAGCTAGACATTCGAAATTTCATTACTTTGACTGCTATACAGTTCGTTTTTCGAATGTCGAGATGAATGTCGATTGTCGAGCTAGACATTCGAAATTTTATTACTTTGACGGCGATACAGTCCCTTTTTCGAATGTCGAGATGAATGTCGATTGTCGAGCTAGACATTCGAAATTTCTTTACTTTGACGGCGATACAGTTGTAACTTCGAATGTAGAGATGAATGTCGATTGTCGAGCTAGACATTCGAAATTTCATTACTTTGACGGCTATACAGTTCGTTTTTCGAATGTCGAGATGAATGTCGATTGTCGAGCTAGACATTCGAAATTTCATTACTTTGACGGCGATACAGTCGTAACTTCGAATGTCGAGATGAATGTCGATTGTCGAGCTAGACATTCGAAATTTCATTACTTTGACGGCGATACAGTCCGTTTTTCGAATGTCGAGATGAATGTCGATTGTCGGGCTAGACATTCGAAATTTCTTTACTTTGACGGCGATACAGTTGTAACTTCAAATGTCGAGATGAATGTCGATTGTCTAGCTAGACATTCGAAATTTCATTACTTTGACTGCTATACAGTCCGTTTTTCGAATGTCGAGGTGAATCTCGATTGTCGAGCTAGACATTCGAAATTTACATTATTATGATAGCCATACAGCCTGTTTCACGAATGTCGAGATGAATGTCGATTGTCGAGCTAGACATTCGAAATTTCATTACTTTGACGGCGATACAGTCCGTTTTTCGAATGTCGAGATGAATGTCGATTGTCGAGCTAGACATTCGAAATTTCATTACTTTGACGGCGATACAGTTGTAACTTCGAATGTCGAGATGAATGTCGATTGTCGAGCTAGACATTCGAAATTTCATTACTTTGACGGCTATATACAGGCCGTTTTTCGAATGTCGAGATGAATGTCGATTGTCGAGCTAGACATTCGAAATTTCATTACTTTGACGGCTATACAGTTCGTTTTTCGAATGTCGAGATGAATGTCGATTGTCGAGCTAGACATTCGAAATTTCATTACTTTGACTGCTACACAGTTCGTTTTTCGAATGTCGAGATGAATGTCGATTGTCGAGCTAGACATTTGAAATTGCATTACTTTGACGGCTATACAGTTCGTTTTTCGAATGTCGAGATGAATGTCGATTGTCGAGCTAGACATTCGAAATTTCATTACTTTGACTGCTATACATTCCGTTTTTCGAATGTCGAGATGAATGTCGATTGTCGAGCTAGACATTCGAAATTTCATTACTTTGACGGCGATACAGTCGTAACTTCGAATGTCGAGATGAATGTCGATTGTCGAGCTAGACATTCGAAATTTCTTTACTTTGACTGCTATACAGTTCGTTTTTCGAATGTCGAGATGAATGTCGATTGTCGAGCTAGACATTCGAAATTTCATTACTTTGACTGCTATACAGTTCGTTTTTCGAATGTCGAGATGAATGTCGATTGTCGAGCTAGACATTCGAAATTTCATTACTTTGACGGCGATACAGTCCCTTTTTCGAATGTCGAGATGAATGTCGATTGTCGAGCTAGACATTCGAAATTTCTTTACTTTGACGGCGATACAGTTGTAACTTCGAATGTCGAGATGAATGTCGATTGTCGAGCTAGACATTCGAAATTTCATTACTTTGACGGCGATACAGTCCCTTTTTCGAATGTCGAGATGAATGTCGATTGTCGAGCTAGACATTCGAAATTTCTTTACTTTGACGGCGATACAGTTGTAACTTCGAATGTCGAGATGAATGTCGATTGTCGAGCTAGACATTCGAAATTTCATTACTTTGACTGCTATACAGTTCGTTTTTCGAATGTCGAGATGAATGTCGATTGTTGAGCTAGACATTCGAAATTTCATTACTTTGACTGCTATACAGTTCGTTTTTCGAATGTCGAGATGAATGTCGATTGTCGAGCTAGACATTCGAAATTTCATTACTTTGACGGCGATACAGTCGTAACTTCGAATGTCAAGATGAATGTCGATTGTCGAGCTAGACATTCGAAATTTCATTACTTTGACTGCTATACATTCCGTTTTTCGAATGTCGAGATGAATGTCGATTGTCGAGCTAGACATTCGAAATTTCATTACTTTGACGGCGATACAGTCGTAACTTCGAATGTCGAGATGAATGTCGATTGTCGAGCTAGACATTCGAAATTTCATTACTTTGACTGCTATACAGTTCGTTTTTCGAATGTCGAGATGAATGTCGATTGTCGAGCTAGACATTCGAAATTTCATTACTTTGACTGCTACACAGTTCGTTTTTCGAATGTCGAGATGAATGTCGATTGTCGAGCTAGACATTTGAAATTGCATTACTTTGACGGCTATACAGTTCGTTTTTCGAATGTCGAGATGAATGTCGATTGTCGAGCTAGACATTCGAAATTTCATTACTTTGACTGCTATACATTCCGTTTTTCGAATGTCGAGATGAATGTCGATTGTCGAGCTAGACATTCGAAATTTCATTACTTTGACGGCGATACAGTCGTAACTTCGAATGTCGAGATGAATGTCGATTGTCGAGCTAGACATTCGAAATTTCATTACTTTGACTGCTATACAGTTCGTTTTTCGAATGTCGAGATGAATGTCGATTGTCGAGCTAGACATTCGAAATTTCATTACTTTGACTGCTATACAGTTCGTTTTTCGAATGTCGAGATGAATGTCGATTGTCGAGCTAGACATTCGAAATTTCAATACTTTGACGGCGATACAGTCGTAACTTCGAATGTCAAGATGAATGTCGATTGTCGAGCTAGACATTCGAAATTTCATTACTTTGACTGCTATACATTCCGTTTTTCGAATGTCGAGATGAATGTCGATTGTCGAGCTAGACATTCGAAATTTCATTACTTTGACGGCGATACAGTCGTAACTTCGAATGTCGAGATGAATGTCGATTGTCGAGCTAGACATTCGAAATTTCATTACTTTGACTGCTATACAGTTCGTTTTTCGAATGTCGAGATGAATGTCGATTGTCGAGCTAGACATTCGAAATTTCATTACTTTGACTGCTACACAGTTCGTTTTTCGAATGTCGAGATGAATGTCGATTGTCGAGCTAGACATTTGAAATTGCATTACATTGACGGCTATACAGTTCGTTTTTCGAATGTCGAGATGAATGTCGATTGTCGAGCTAGACATTCGAAATTTCATTACTTTGACTGCTATACATTCCGTTTTTCGAATGTCGAGATGAATGTCGATTGTCGAGCTAGACATTCGAAATTTCATTACTTTGACGGCGATACAGTCGTAACTTCGAATGTCGAGATGAATGTCGATTGTCGAGCTAGACATTCGAAATTTCTTTACTTTGACTGCTATACAGTTCGTTTTTCGAATGTCGAGATGAATGTCGATTGTCGAGCTAGACATTCGAAATTTCATTACTTTGACATCTATATACAGTCCGTATTTTGAATGTCGAGATGAATGTCGATTGTCGAGCTGGACATTTGAAATTTCATTACTTTGACGGCTATACAGTTCGTTTTTCGAATGTCGAGATGAATATCGATTGTCGAGCTAGACATTCGAAATTTCATTACTTTGACGGCTATAGAGTTCGTTTTTCGAATGTTGAGATGAATGTCGATTGTCGAGCTAGACATTCGAAATTTCATTACTTTGACGGCTATATACAGTCCGTTTTTCGAATGTCGAGATGAATGTCGATTGTCGAGCTAGACATTCGAAATTGCATTACTTTGACGGCTATACAGTTCGTTTTTCGAATGTCGAGATGAATGTCGATTGTCTAGCTAGACATTCGAAATTTCATTACTTTGACTGCAATACAATCCGTTTTTCGAATGTCGAGATGAATGTCGATTGTCGAGCTAGACATTCGAAATTTCATTACTTTGACGGCGATACAGTCGTAACTTCGAATGTCGAGATGAATGTCGATTGTCGAGCTAGACATTCGAAATTTCATTACTTTGACTGCTATACAGTTCGTTTTTCGAATGTCGAGATGAATGTCGATTGTCGAGCTAGACATTCGAAATTTCATTACTTTGACGGCGATACAGTCCGTTTTTCGAATGTCGAGATGAATGTCGATTGTCGAGCTAGACATTCGAAATTTCTTTACTTTGACGGCGATACAGTTGTAACTTCGAATGTCGAGATGAATGTCGATTGTCGAGCTAGACATTCGAAATTTCATTACTTTGACGGCTATGTACAGGACGTTTTTCGAATGTCGAGATGAATGTCGATTGTCGAGCTAGACATTCGAAATTTCATTACTTTGACGGCTATATACAGTCCGTTTTTCGAATGTCGAGATGAATGTCGATTGTCGAGCTAGGCATTTGAAATTGCATTACTTTGACGGCTATACAGTTCGTTTTTCGAATGTCGAGATGAATGTCGATTGTCGAGCTAGACATTCGAAATTTCATTACTTTGACTGCTATACATTCCGTTTTTCGAATGTCGAGATGAATGTCGATTGTCGAGCTAGACATTCGAAATTTCATTACTTTGACGGCGATACAGTCGTAACTTCGAATGTCGAGATGAATGTCGATTGTCGAGCTAGACATTCGAAATTTCATTACTTTGACTGCTATACAGTTCGTTTTTCGAATGTCGAGATGAATGTCGATTGTCGAGCTAGACATTCGAAATTTTATTACTTTGACGGCGATACAGTCCCTTTTTCGAATGTCGAGATGAATGTCGATTGTCGAGCTAGACATTCGAAATTTCTTTACTTTGACGGCGATACAGTTGTAACTTCGAATGTAGAGATGAATGTCGATTGTCGAGCTAGACATTCGAAATTTCATTACTTTGACGGCTATACAGTTCGTTTTTCGAATGTCGAGATGAATGTCGATTGTCGAGCTAGACATTCGAAATTTCATTACTTTGACGGCGATACAGTCGTAACTTCGAATGTCGAGATGAATGTCGATTGTCGAGCTAGACATTCGAAATTTCATTACTTTGACGGCGATACAGTCCGTTTTTCGAATGTCGAGATGAATGTCGATTGTCGGGCTAGACATTCGAAATTTCTTTACTTTGACGGCGATACAGTTGTAACTTCAAATGTCGAGATGAATGTCGATTGTCTAGCTAGACATTCGAAATTTCATTACTTTGACTGCTATACAGTCCGTTTTTCGAATGTCGAGGTGAATCTCGATTGTCGAGCTAGACATTCGAAATTTACATTATTATGATAGCCATACAGCCTGTTTCACGAATGTCGAGATGAATGTCGATTGTCGAGCTAGACATTCGAAATTTCATTACTTTGACGGCGATACAGTCCGTTTTTCGAATGTCGAGATGAATGTCGATTGTCGAGCTAGACATTCGAAATTTCATTACTTTGACGGCGATACAGTTGTAACTTCGAATGTCGAGATGAATGTCGATTGTCGAGCTAGACATTCGAAATTTCATTACTTTGACGGCTATATACAGGCCGTTTTTCGAATGTCGAGATGAATGTCGATTGTCGAGCTAGACATTCGAAATTTCATTACTTTGACGGCTATACAGTTCGTTTTTCGAATGTCGAGATGAATGTCGATTGTCGAGCTAGACATTCGAAATTTCATTACTTTGACTGCTACACAGTTCGTTTTTCGAATGTCGAGATGAATGTCGATTGTCGAGCTAGACATTTGAAATTGCATTACTTTGACGGCTATACAGTTCGTTTTTCGAATGTCGAGATGAATGTCGATTGTCGAGCTAGACATTCGAAATTTCATTACTTTGACTGCTATACATTCCGTTTTTCGAATGTCGAGATGAATGTCGATTGTCGAGCTAGACATTCGAAATTTCATTACTTTGACGGCGATACAGTCGTAACTTCGAATGTCGAGATGAATGTCGATTGTCGAGCTAGACATTCGAAATTTCTTTACTTTGACTGCTATACAGTTCGTTTTTCGAATGTCGAGATGAATGTCGATTGTCGAGCTAGACATTCGAAATTTCATTACTTTGACTGCTATACAGTTCGTTTTTCGAATGTCGAGATGAATGTCGATTGTCGAGCTAGACATTCGAAATTTCATTACTTTGACGGCGATACAGTCCCTTTTTCGAATGTCGAGATGAATGTCGATTGTCGAGCTAGACATTCGAAATTTCTTTACTTTGACGGCGATACAGTTGTAACTTCGAATGTCGAGATGAATGTCGATTGTCGAGCTAGACATTCGAAATTTCATTACTTTGACGGCGATACAGTCCCTTTTTCGAATGTCGAGATGAATGTCGATTGTCGAGCTAGACATTCGAAATTTCTTTACTTTGACGGCGATACAGTTGTAACTTCGAATGTCGAGATGAATGTCGATTGTCGAGCTAGACATTCGAAATTTCATTACTTTGACTGCTATACAGTTCGTTTTTCGAATGTCGAGATGAATGTCGATTGTTGAGCTAGACATTCGAAATTTCATTACTTTGACTGCTATACAGTTCGTTTTTCGAATGTCGAGATGAATGTCGATTGTCGAGCTAGACATTCGAAATTTCATTACTTTGACGGCGATACAGTCGTAACTTCGAATGTCAAGATGAATGTCGATTGTCGAGCTAGACATTCGAAATTTCATTACTTTGACTGCTATACATTCCGTTTTTCGAATGTCGAGATGAATGTCGATTGTCGAGCTAGACATTCGAAATTTCATTACTTTGACGGCGATACAGTCGTAACTTCGAATGTCGAGATGAATGTCGATTGTCGAGCTAGACATTCGAAATTTCATTACTTTGACTGCTATACAGTTCGTTTTTCGAATGTCGAGATGAATGTCGATTGTCGAGCTAGACATTCGAAATTTCATTACTTTGACTGCTACACAGTTCGTTTTTCGAATGTCGAGATGAATGTCGATTGTCGAGCTAGACATTTGAAATTGCATTACTTTGACGGCTATACAGTTCGTTTTTCGAATGTCGAGATGAATGTCGATTGTCGAGCTAGACATTCGAAATTTCATTACTTTGACTGCTATACATTCCGTTTTTCGAATGTCGAGATGAATGTCGATTGTCGAGCTAGACATTCGAAATTTCATTACTTTGACGGCGATACAGTCGTAACTTCGAATGTCGAGATGAATGTCGATTGTCGAGCTAGACATTCGAAATTTCATTACTTTGACTGCTATACAGTTCGTTTTTCGAATGTCGAGATGAATGTCGATTGTCGAGCTAGACATTCGAAATTTCATTACTTTGACTGCTATACAGTTCGTTTTTCGAATGTCGAGATGAATGTCGATTGTCGAGCTAGACATTCGAAATTTCAATACTTTGACGGCGATACAGTCGTAACTTCGAATGTCAAGATGAATGTCGATTGTCGAGCTAGACATTCGAAATTTCATTACTTTGACTGCTATACATTCCGTTTTTCGAATGTCGAGATGAATGTCGATTGTCGAGCTAGACATTCGAAATTTCATTACTTTGACGGCGATACAGTCGTAACTTCGAATGTCGAGATGAATGTCGATTGTCGAGCTAGACATTCGAAATTTCATTACTTTGACTGCTATACAGTTCGTTTTTCGAATGTCGAGATGAATGTCGATTGTCGAGCTAGACATTCGAAATTTCATTACTTTGACTGCTACACAGTTCGTTTTTCGAATGTCGAGATGAATGTCGATTGTCGAGCTAGACATTTGAAATTGCATTACATTGACGGCTATACAGTTCGTTTTTCGAATGTCGAGATGAATGTCGATTGTCGAGCTAGACATTCGAAATTTCATTACTTTGACTGCTATACATTCCGTTTTTCGAATGTCGAGATGAATGTCGATTGTCGAGCTAGACATTCGAAATTTCATTACTTTGACGGCGATACAGTCGTAACTTCGAATGTCGAGATGAATGTCGATTGTCGAGCTAGACATTCGAAATTTCTTTACTTTGACTGCTATACAGTTCGTTTTTCGAATGTCGAGATGAATGTCGATTGTCGAGCTAGACATTCGAAATTTCATTACTTTGACTGCTATACAGTTCGTTTTTCGAATGTCGAGATGAATGTCGATTGTCGAGCTAGACATTCGAAATTTCATTACTTTGACGGCGATACAGTCCCTTTTTCGAATGTCGAGATGAATGTCGATTGTCGAGCTAGACATTCGAAATTTCTTTACTTTGACGGCGATACAGTTGTAACTTCGAATGTCGAGATGAATGTCGATTGTCGAGCTAGACATTCGAAATTTCATTACTTTGACGGCGATACAGTCCCTTTTTCGAATGTCGAGATGAATGTCGATTGTCGAGCTAGACATTCGAAATTTCTTTACTTTGACGGCGATACAGTTGTAACTTTGAATGTCGAGATGAATGTCGATTGTCGAGCTAGACATTCGAAATTTCATTACTTTGACTGCTATACATTCCGTTTTTCGAATGTCGAGATGAATGTCGATTGTCGAGCTAGACATTCGAAATTTCATTACTTTGACGGCGATACAGTCGTAACTTCGAATGTCGAGATGAATGTCGATTGTCGAGCTAGACATTCGAAATTTCATTACTTTGACTGCTATACAGTTCGTTTTTCGAATGTCGAGATGAATGTCGATTGTCGAGCTAGACATTCGAAATTTCATTACTTTGACTGCTATACAGTTCGTTTTTCGAATGTCGAGATGAATGTCGATTGTCGAGCTAGACATTCGAAATTTTATTACTTTGACGGCGATACAGTCCCTTTTTCGAATGTCGAGATGAATGTCGATTGTCGAGCTAGACATTCGAAATTTCTTTACTTTGACGGCGATACAGTTGTAACTTCGAATGTAGAGATGAATGTCGATTGTCGAGCTAGACATTCGAAATTTCATTACTTTGACGGCTATACAGTTCGTTTTTCGAATGTCGAGATGAATGTCGATTGTCGAGCTAGACATTCGAAATTTCATTACTTTGACGGCGATACAGTCGTAACTTCGAATGTCGAGATGAATGTCGATTGTCGAGCTAGACATTCGAAATTTCATTACTTTGACGGCGATACAGTCCGTTTTTCGAATGTCGAGATGAATGTCGATTGTCGGGCTAGACATTCGAAATTTCTTTACTTTGACGGCGATACAGTTGTAACTTCAAATGTCGAGATGAATGTCGATTGTCTAGCTAGACATTCGAAATTTCATTACTTTGACTGCTATACAGTCCGTTTTTCGAATGTCGAGGTGAATCTCGATTGTCGAGCTAGACATTCGAAATTTACATTATTATGATAGCCATACAGCCTGTTTCACGAATGTCGAGATGAATGTCGATTGTCGAGCTAGACATTCGAAATTTCATTACTTTGACGGCGATACAGTCCGTTTTTCGAATGTCGAGATGAATGTCGATTGTCGAGCTAGACATTCGAAATTTCTTTACTTTGACGGCGATACAGTTGTAACTTCGAATGTCGAGATGAATGTCGATTGTCGAGCTAGACATTCGAAATTTCATTACTTTGACGGCTATATACAGGCCGTTTTTCGAATGTCGAGATGAATGTCGATTGTCGAGCTAGACATTCGAAATTTCATTACTTTGACGGCTATACAGTTCGTTTTTCGAATGTCGAGATGAATGTCGATTGTCGAGCTAGACATTCGAAATTTCATTACTTTGACTGCTACACAGTTCGTTTTTCGAATGTCGAGATGAATGTCGATTGTCGAGCTAGACATTTGAAATTGCATTACTTTGACGGCTATACAGTTCGTTTTTCGAATGTCGAGATGAATGTCGATTGTCGAGCTAGACATTCGAAATTTCATTACTTTGACTGCTATACATTCCGTTTTTCGAATGTCGAGATGAATGTCGATTGTCGAGCTAGACATTCGAAATTTCATTACTTTGACGGCGATACAGTCGTAACTTCGAATGTCGAGATGAATGTCGATTGTCGAGCTAGACATTCGAAATTTCTTTACTTTGACTGCTATACAGTTCGTTTTTCGAATGTCGAGATGAATGTCGATTGTCGAGCTAGACATTCGAAATTTCATTACTTTGACTGCTATACAGTTCGTTTTTCGAATGTCGAGATGAATGTCGATTGTCGAGCTAGACATTCGAAATTTCATTACTTTGACGGCGATACAGTCCCTTTTTCGAATGTCGAGATGAATGTCGATTGTCGAGCTAGACATTCGAAATTTCTTTACTTTGACGGCGATACAGTTGTAACTTCGAATGTCGAGATGAATGTCGATTGTCGAGCTAGACATTCGAAATTTCATTACTTTGACGGCGATACAGTCCCTTTTTCGAATGTCGAGATGAATGTCGATTGTCGAGCTAGACATTCGAAATTTCTTTACTTTGACGGCGATACAGTTGTAACTTCGAATGTCGAGATGAATGTCGATTGTCGAGCTAGACATTCGAAATTTCATTACTTTGACTGCTATACATTCCGTTTTTCGAATGTCGAGATGAATGTCGATTGTCGAGCTAGACATTCGAAATTTCATTACTTTGACGGCGATACAGTCGTAACTTCGAATGTCGAGATGAATGTCGATTGTCGAGCTAGACATTCGAAATTTCATTACTTTGACTGCTATACAGTTCGTTTTTCGAATGTCGAGATGAATGTCGATTGTCGAGCTAGACATTCGAAATTTCATTACTTTGACTGCTATACAGTTCGTTTTTCGAATGTCGAGATGAATGTCGATTGTCGAGCTAGACATTCGAAATTTCATTACTTTGACGGCGATACAGTTGTAACTTCGAATGTCAAGATGAATGTCGATTGTCGAGCTAGACATTCGAAATTTCATTACTTTGACTGCTATACATTCCGTTTTTCGAATGTCGAGATGAATGTCGATTGTCGAGCTAGACATTCGAAATTTCATTACTTTGACGGCGATACAGTCGTAACTTCGAATGTCGAGATGAATGTCGATTGTCGAGCTAGACATTCGAAATTTCATTACTTTGACTGCTATACAGTTCGTTTTTCGAATGTCGAGATGAATGTCGATTGTCGAGCTAGACATTCGAAATTTCATTACTTTGACTGCTACACAGTTCGTTTTTCGAATGTCGAGATGAATGTCGATTGTCGAGCTAGACATTTGAAATTGCATTACTTTGACGGCTATACAGTTCGTTTTTCGAATGTCGAGATGAATGTCGATTGTCGAGCTAGACATTCGAAATTTCATTACTTTGACGGCGATACAGTCGTAACTTCGAATGTCGAGATGAATGTCGATTGTCGAGCTAGACATTCGAAATTTCTTTACTTTGACTGCTATACAGTTCGTTTTTCGAATGTCGAGATGAATGTCGATTGTCGAGCTAGACATTCGAAATTTCATTACTTTGACTGCTATACAGTTCGTTTTTCGAATGTCGAGATGAATGTCGATTGTCGAGCTAGACATTCGAAATTTCATTACTTTGACGGCGATACAGTCCCTTTTTCGAATGTCGAGATGAATGTCGATTGTCGAGCTAGACATTCGAAATTTCTTTACTTTGACGGCGATACAGTTGTAACTTCGAATGTCGAGATGAATGTCGATTGTCGAGCTAGACATTCGAAATTTCATTACTTTGACGGCGATACAGTCCCTTTTTCGAATGTCGAGATGAATGTCGATTGTCGAGCTAGACATTCGAAATTTCATTACTTTGACGGCGATACAGTCGTAACTTCGAATGTCGAGATGAATGTCGATTGTCGAGCTAGACATTCGAAATTTCATTACTTTGACTGCTATACAGTTCGTTTTTCGAATGTCGAGATGAATGTCGATTGTCGAGCTAGACATTCGAAATTTTATTACTTTGACGGCGATACAGTCCCTTTTTCGAATGTCGAGATGAATGTCGATTGTCGAGCTAGACATTCGAAATTTCTTTACTTTGACGGCGATACAGTTGTAACTTCGAATGTAGAGATGAATGTCGATTGTCGAGCTAGACATTCGAAATTTCATTACTTTGACGGCTATACAGTTCGTTTTTCGAATGTCGAGATGAATGTCGATTGTCGAGCTAGACATTCGAAATTTCATTACTTTGACGGCGATACAGTCGTAACTTCGAATGTCGAGATGAATGTCGATTGTCGAGCTAGACATTCGAAATTTCATTACTTTGACGGCGATACAGTCCGTTTTTCGAATGTCGAGATGAATGTCGATTGTCGGGCTAGACATTCGAAATTTCTTTACTTTGACGGCGATACAGTTGTAACTTCAAATGTCGAGATGAATGTCGATTGTCTAGCTAGACATTCGAAATTTCATTACTTTGACTGCTATACAGTCCGTTTTTCGAATGTCGAGGTGAATCTCGATTGTCGAGCTAGACATTCGAAATTTACATTATTATGATAGCCATACAGCCTGTTTCACGAATGTCGAGATGAATGTCGATTGTCGAGCTAGACATTCGAAATTTCATTACTTTGACGGCGATACAGTCCGTTTTTCGAATGTCGAGATGAATGTCGATTGTCGAGCTAGACATTCGAAATTTCTTTACTTTGACGGCGATACAGTTGTAACTTCGAATGTCGAGATGAATGTCGATTGTCGAGCTAGACATTCGAAATTTCATTACTTTGACGGCTATATACAGGCCGTTTTTCGAATGTCGAGATGAATGTCGATTGTCGAGCTAGACATTCGAAATTTCATTACTTTGACGGCTATACAGTTCGTTTTTCGAATGTCGAGATGAATGTCGATTGTCGAGCTAGACATTCGAAATTTCATTACTTTTACTGCTATACATTCCGTTTTTCGAATGTCGAGATGAATGTCGATTGTCGAGCTAGACATTCGAAATTTCATTACTTTGACTGCTATACAGTTCGTTTTTCGAATGTCGAGATGAATGTCGATTGTCGAGCTAGACATTCGAAATTTCATTACTTTGACGGCGATACAGTCCCTTTTTCGAATGTCGAGATGAATGTCGATTGTCGAGCTAGACATTCGAAATTTCTTTACTTTGACGGCGATACAGTTGTAACTTCGAATGTCGAGATGAATGTCGATTGTCGAGCTAGACATTCGAAATTTCATTACTTTGACGGCGATACAGTCCCTTTTTCGAATGTCGAGATGAATGTCGATTGTCGAGCTAGACATTCGAAATTTCATTACTTTGACGGCGATACAGTTGTAACTTCGAATGTCGAGATGAATGTCGATTGTCGAGCTAGACATTCGAAATTTCATTACTTTGACGGCGATACAGTTGTAACTTCGAATGTCGAGATGAATGTCGATTGTCGAGCTAGACATTCGAAATTTCATTACTTTGACTGCTATACATTCCGTTTTTCGAATGTCGAGATGAATGTCGATTGTCGAGCTAGACATTCGAAATTTCATTACTTTGACGGCGATACAGTCGTAACTTCGAATGTCGAGATGAATGTCGATTGTCGAGCTAGACATTCGAAATTTCATTACTTTGACTGCTATACAGTTCGTTTTTCGAATGTCGAGATGAATGTCGATTGTCGAGCTAGACATTCGAAATTTCATTACTTTGACTGCTATACAGTTCGTTTTTCGAATGTCGAGATGAATGTCGATTGTCGAGCTAGACATTCGAAATTTCATTACTTTGACGGCGATACAGTCGTAACTTCGAATGTCGAGATGAATGTCGATTGTCGAGCTAGACATTCGAAATTTCATTACTTTGACGGCGATACAGTCCGTTTTTCGAATGTCGAGATGAATGTCGATTGTCGGGTTAGACATTCGAAATTTCTTTACTTTGACGGCGATACAGTTGTAACTTCAAATGTCGAGATGAATGTCGATTGTCTAGCTAGACATTCGAAATTTCATTACTTTGACTGCTATACAGTCCGTTTTTCGAATGTCGAGGTGAATCTCGATTGTCGAGCTAGACATTCGAAATTTACATTATTATGATAGCCATACAGCCTGTTTCACGAATGTCGAGATGAATGTCGATTGTCGAGCTAGACATTCGAAATTTCATTACTTTGACGGCTATACAGTTCGTTTTTCGAATGTCGAGATGAATGTCGATTGTCGAGCTAGACATTCGAAATTTCATTACTTTGACTGCTATACAGTTCGTTTTTCGAATGTCGATTGTCGAGCTAGACATTCGAAATTTCATTACTTTGACGGCTATATACAGTCCGTTTTTCGAATGTCGAGATGAATGTCGATTGTCGAGCTAGACATTCGAAATTTCATTCATTTGACGGCTATATACAGTCCGTTTTTCGAATGTCGAGATGAATGTCGATTGTCGAGGTAGACTTTCGAAATTTCATTACTTTGACGGCTATACAGTTCGTTTTTCGAATGTCGAGATGAATGTCGATTGTCTAGCTAGACATTCGAAATTTCATTACTTTGACGGCTATACAGTTCGTTTTTCGAATGTCGAGATGAATGTCGATTGTCGAGCTAGACATTCGAAATTTCATTACTTTGACGGCTATATACAGTCCGTTTTTCGAATGTCGAGATGAATGTCGATTGTCGAGCTTGACATTCGAAATTGCATTACTTTGACGGCGATACAGTCGTAACTTCGAATGTCGAGATGAATGTCGATTGTCGAGCTAGACATTCGAAATTTCATTGATTTGACGGCTATACAGCTCGTTTTTTCGAATGTCGAGATGAATGTCGATTGTCTAGCTAGACATTCGAAATTTCATTACTTTGACGGCGATACAGTCCGTTTTTCGAATGTCGAGATGAATGTCGATTGTCGAGCTAGACTTTCGAAATTTCTTTACTTTGACGGCGATACAGTTGTAACTTCGAATGTCGAGATGAATGTCGATTGTCTAGCTAGACATTCGAACTTTCATTACTTTGACGGCTATATACAGTCCGTTTTTCGAATGTCGAGGTGAATGTCGATTGTCGAGCTAGACATTCGAAATTTACATTATTATGATAGCCATACCGCCTGTTTCACGAATGTCGAGATGAATGTCGATTGTCGAGCTAGACATTCGAAATTTCTTTACTTTGACGGCGATACAGTCGTAACTTCGAATGACGAGATGAATGTCGATTGTCTAGCTAGACATTCGAAATTGCATTACTTTGACGGCTATATACAGTCCATTTTTCGAATGTCGAGATGAATGTCGATTGTCTAGCTAGACATTCGAAATTTCATTACTTTGACGGCGATACAGTCCGTTTTTCGAATGTCGAGGTGAATGTCGATTGTCGAGCTAGACATTCGAAATTTACATTATTATGATAGCCATACAGCCTGTTTCACGAATGTCGAGATGAATGTCGATTGTCGAGCTAGACATTGAATGTCGATTGTCGATTGTCGATTGCACTGCCAACTTCACACACATAATTATTTCTTGTTTCCTTTATGATGGGGAACTGGTCTTCCATTATCTTCCCATAGCTATAAATGTAATATATTTAACTTATTATACCATTTATGAATATAGGTAATTGAATTCTACAGAAAGAAGTATTTATTTAATTTGTAATATTATAGACACTCAATTTTTACACCTTTTTTGTTACAGGAAAACTAGTGCTTGATGACCAAGACTGTATGACAGGAGATATATGTATGCATAAACTTTTACATTGTGTAAGGTTACATTATCAAGATATATTCTTTGCATATTCAATGGATGTGACTGTATGTTACCATGACAACTAGAAGCAGTATTCAGTCGTCAAATTCCAGGTTTAGTGACCCACTTACTGTTCATCCATGGAAAGTACTTGTTGAAAATATTTGCAGCAATTTGGATAAAAACATCTATGATAAATTCTTATTTTTCTCAAAAGAAGTTTTAGGAGAGAAGAAGTATGACAAACTATTTGCGAGTGATAGCTATGTTAATTACTTCAGCTCACTGGAAGATGCATGTGGGAAAGATGGAGCTGTAGATCATATTGATCATATTGTGACAATAGAAAAACTACATGGCGACCAGGGTAGGTGATTCTTTGTATAAATATAATCAATATGCGATGTTATAGAATGCAAAATTATAAATGAAACAAGAAATGTTTAAAAAGAAAGTCGCGAAGTTTCTTTGATGTTAATAGTTAACACTGTTGAAACCAACAGTAGGATTTTTAATAAATTCCTAAATTGCCGTTATAATACCGTGTGAACACCACTTATATCAGGTAGCAGTCCATGGCAGTTATGTCCCGCATTAAAATGCTGATATTAGGTCAGCTAGATAAATTACACATTTCAAATAAAGTCATATATACTGTATATCATATTCAGTCAAATGTAAAATGTTTGTCAAGAACGATTAATAGCTTTATTTCGACCGCATAAAAAAACATTTTCGTACATTTTTATTTGAACAACATGCATACTATCAAGGACTTACATACATACTATATATATATACACAGTAAACAATTAACGACTTTGCATAGACCCCGACGTCGACTTGTCGTGTAGTGAACGTCTCGGACCCCGACGTCGGACTTACCGGTTGGATTTTGGTTAGATATAGTAGATATGGATAAGATAATATTTATTTCAAGTCAATGTTCAACATGTACAGTATATTTATAAAGAAAGTAAATAATAATAATTATTAATAAACTTATGAGATATACAATGTATAATTAAAACCCAAGAATGGCAGTTATATGTAGTATGTACATGAAGCAAACTTTTTAGATGTCAAAACCCGACGTCAGGATCCGACCATATTCCAACGAAAATCCGACCAGTTTCCATCCACGTATAATTAAATTATCCAAATCCGGCCAGTTTCCAACCTAAATCCAACCACTTCTGTCTAAAATTCGACCACTTCCAAACTGAAAGCCAACCCGTTTCGAATTCGTACTTTGGAGTTTATTTTATATGCAAAAAAGTTACAATAAAGAGCTAGTATACTTCTTTCATTTTCATATCTAATAAACATGATTAAATCAAATTTAGTTAATTGATGTCCACAGCAAAACAATTACGACAACATATACCAGATGGTGCCAACAACAGGGTCTAACTTCATAATGTATGCGTAATTGTACTGAAAGCCAACTCGTTAAGTTTAGTACTATATTGCTGTCACGTATATGTAGACACGAACCTGATTGAAGATGAATGTATTTTCTTGATCTGAGAAGGTTGTATCACCAAAAAGAAGAACATCTAAACAGATTTCATAGTTACATAATTGGTTAAAAAGAGTATCAAGGGGTTCTTGAAGAAGTCGACATTCAAAGAAGAAATGATAATTGGATTCAATTTGCCCACATGTACAGCTAGAGTGCTGACTTGGAAATATCACATAGATATATAAAAGTGATAATTATGAGAACTGCATTTGGTTCTCAGACGGGTGTGTAGCTATATAAATTGAAATTTTCTTAGACCCGAGCAATAGTATGATAATTATGGTAATCTAGACCTGTTTCTATTCAAATGCATATTGAAAGCTGAAAGTGGTTGTAAGTTCCTTGTTCCTAGAGGAAGGGCATTCCACTCGCGAATTGAAGTTGGGAGGAATGGGTTGAAATAAAGAGTTGTTCTAGACTTAATTCCAGGAATGTCATTTGTCATTTCTAAGATGATACCGAGTATTTTGCTGTCTTGGGACAAGAGAAGATAAGTATTCTGGTACAAGATTATAATACATTTTATAGAAGTGTGTTTGTGTGTGTTTGTACGTGTCATCTGTCAGATAGAGTTTCCATGCAGTTATACTTTCTTGTTTGAGTCGTTCTAATGACTCCTAAAGAAAGTAATTGGGAATCTCTACTTGTTTCCGTTAGATTGTGTCACTATGTTGGTGAACTCCTTAATTACTCCTCCATGACAGTGACTTTATTGATAAATATACAGTAAAACTTCCCTGAAAACTGGAATTCCCTGAAAACCGGACTTTTTCTAGTACCCCCGGGCCTCGCCTTTTTTTCGGAAATTATCAAAAGTTCCCTGAAAGCCGAATTTCTCAGAAAACCGGACTTCGTTTTGTCCCAGTCCAGAAATGGTCCGGTTTTCAGGGATTTTACTGTATACTGAATTATATTCTATAGTTAGGATTTAAACTTTGATACACATGCAGACTGAGGCAGTACTTTTACATGTAGATATATATATATATAGGCCTTCTCACAAAATGGGTATGCCGATGCAACTTTTTTGCTTATATCAGTAGTTGTATGTATCTTTGTTTATCAATTTTTAACGGCCCATTCGACAGCTACTATCATTTCAGAGCCGCCAGACGCTTTCCTGGTCGATTGGGTCTGGTCGCTGACTTCAAATCACTGTATAACCTCTCACTAAAGAGTATCATGAGTTCGTGCCCGTCTACCGACCCTTTCTCTATATGTGAGAAAGTAGGCAGTTGCTTACGGAGGATGGGAGTCTAGTACTGGTTTAATCCCAGGAACGATGGTTAGGTTGAATGTCCGAGAGGGGAGGGGGGGGGGGGTGGAGAGAAGGCACAGAAGAACCGGATATTTATATCCCTACTCTTACTTCGAATAGTATTTCCTAGTTCTTTGTCGTTCTCGATGTATAGCACTGATGCAAACTCAGTACTTGGCTCTGTATTCTTTGGATGGAGACACGGGAAAAGCTTCCCTGAAATATTTGAAGGGAGAGCCGAGGTCCAAACCCACATCCTTGTGCATTTGCAACGGTTAGAAGATGATTGTGTTCTCACAGTGGACACAAGACTCATTATCTTACCAAAGGGCGATGCATGCATGTATTTTGCACATTTCATAAGGACGTACCTACCTTTAGTGTATTTGAGCGTATGTTGCGTTGAGGTCTAGAAATGTAAGCGTAAATTTTGAATGCCGATGACATGTTCAGACAAACTCTAGCACAAACATTCTCAGCGACAGTAAATTGATGATAAATCACAGCAGAAATTTTCCTAACTAATTTTGAGCATTCGTTTATTGAAGTTATTTACTTCTTTAACAAACATTAATGTTCAATCAAAGACTCTTTTAAGAGTACTAGTAAATTTTGAAAGCTGATATTTCAATATATTTTTTTCAACTGTAATTTTTTTAATGTGTATATTCTGTAATTAAAAATGAGAACATTCGTTTTGGGATTGTACCGGAATCATTATATAAATACAGTGCAACCTCTCCAAAGCAACACGCCATTTAGGAGTAGCAAGACTATTTTGTTGAAAGGTTGTTGCTCTGGAGAGGTTAAATTAATACAAAAATGTAGTTGAATTGTGAAGTGGAAAACTCATGCTGTTGTTGAAAGGTTTTTGCTCAAGAGAGGACCGTCTGGAGAGGTTGTTCCGTTTGCGACCAAATGATAACGTATTTTTCAAAAAACAATTAATGAAGAGTTCAACATGATTATTAGAGATAAAAGTTAAATTGGCTTCTGTCATCTAAATTGAATATGAAAAGTGTAGTTCAATAAGAAATAAACATACAGAACTTAAAACAAATATCTACTGAATATTCAAATATTTAGTTCATAAACATTTTTTTCTTAAATAGTTGATCAAAAATCATAATATAAACCTTTTAGCGAAATGGATTTGTGGATCATTGAAGTATTCTTCATTCATGAAATGAAATGCCAATTAATGTTCTTCCTTAGATTATTTGTTGAATGAGGGAACACGCTGTTAGCTGATGTCAAACCTCCAAAGCTGTCCAATCAGGGCGGAGGGACTGCATTTCTGTTAATTACTTCTACGACTACCTCTTAAGTTTTCATACATTCGTATCACTTTCTAAGACTGTCTGATATAAATGGATGAATAAATAAATCTGTACATCGGCAACATTTCAACGAGAATTTATTCTATAGATTAAGCAAACACAAAATATGCACGCTTAAAATAAAATGATGTACACATGCATGTACCTATAAGCGGAGATGAAAATACACATGTACATTGTATACGTATAGACCGGGAATGCATCACAACAATTTCATCAGATCTGTGCATAAAGTCATAAGGTGTTGACTTTAAAAGGGACGTTATGTATTAATGATACATGTGCACTTCGAGCATATTTATATAAATTCTATTACATATACAAAATGTATTTTAATTTTTAAATTTCATACATCAACTTAATTTCACATGCATTATCCTTCAAAGGAATTTCACAGAATCCTCGATTCCCCAATGGACTTGACAACCTTAATGAATCTGTAATATGGCAGTAGAGATAACTAGAGATAAACACACATTCATTTCCTCATTTCTTTGGTAATGGTAATTTATTTGACTTTTTTTCCTTTTTCTTATCTTTAGTTTTTGTTTTTCTGTGTTTTCCTTCATCGTCAATGAGTGATTGCTTGCTTCCCATGTGGTCTTTTGGATTCAACGCATCTAGAAATAGATATAAATGCATTGTCAATATTGACGTATTCCAATACCATGCTGCGTATAAATAGGGATCCATGTTCTGTGCAGAAACAATCACCGCAGCGACCACCGCGGTTTGAAAACTATATATACCTCTTTTTCGAATCAGTTTAAGATATTTTATTGCATTGTGCACAACATGATCCAATGGTACAAAGGTTGCTTAAATTATACCAATCTTTACACATCCGGGTGCTGAACATTCTGAGCGATTACAGGGTTACCAAAGATGGTTTTAAAGCGAGATCTCCATTAACTGATACGCTAAGGTGAAAAAGAAAATTTCTTTTGCTTTTTGGTGTTGATTTTAATCTGAAATAATTTGCCAAACATGAATTAGTGATCGCCACGCTTTCATATCCAATCAGTGACAATGATATATTAATAGAATACAATACGCTGTGCATGCTCAATGAACCTGCAGTTGCTGGAGCACTGAAACGGTCAGAATGCATTTTTGGGTGTACTTCGTAATAAGAAAGCTACAATCGCTACCACGCATTCTCTGGCGTTCATGTTTAAGAAGCACACCCAAATATGCACTCGAACCTACAGATACATGAATACATTCATAATCTTATACCTATAAAATCTTTGTTCTCGTTTAATGTGGTAAGCATTGGTATGAACACCGCTCTTTCTAACAACGCCGTGTCTTCTTCCAAATGATCGGCATCACCTACTGAAAATCATATTCAGAAAATACACATGACATTGTATGTTTAGTATACGCGTGATAGTTTCAATTAAAAGGATGAGTTTTCCGATAGAATTTTTTTAGTAGAATTTGAATTTATATCAAGTTCAATCAGAATTAGTTTTTTTTATTTTATTCACTTTAAATCTTCACATAGAAAACATAGGAGTGCTTGCTTTGTGGTTTTAGAATGTCAGCGAATTCTTTTTTGAATTTGCATTCTTGATTCGTGTATGATTTACCAAAAAGAAATATATACATGTTAATAAGTATGGAGCGAACATAATTTTAGAAGGATAGACAAGTTATCACTGACAGCTAGGTGATTGCATGAAATGACATCAAAGCGTCGTCAATTACAACTCGTGATCTAGGCAGAGGCGGCTTCAAGATAGCGCGCGCCCCTATAAGTCACCGACTATAGGTAGAAATGAAATACATATGGTCCCGCACTCCCGCTATATACCTACTTCTTTAAATAGTATGCGCCCTTAACCTAAAAACATGGATCCGCCTCTGCTAGGGGCAAATGAAATACAGAATTTTGCTCACATTCCACATTAAAGTATAAAATATCATTATCTGCAAAGAATTTCATTGAAGTTAAATTATGTATCCGGATATAGCCTGCAACATAATTATATACTTACAATCAACTCGTAATAAAACCAAGGTTTCTCGTTCTTTAAGATAATCATATCCATACTCATTGAGATTCTGTCTTAAATTCTTCACCGTGCCATGCTCGTCAGATAAATCTATTATCTCTGAAATACAGAGGGAAAGAATAATATACATGTATAACACTGCTCAACTGTAATACTCGGCAAACAAGGTATACTCCGAAAAGAACTATAGGCTGGTTCGATTGGTCAACCGGAAGAGCTGCCGGAAGAGGAAGAGCTCTTCTAAACTGTTCGATTGTCTTCTAATATTAGAAGCTCTTGTCTCTATTCCGCCTGATTGTTAGAAGAGGTGGAAGAGATATTAGTCACAGCATTGTTTACAATGTCAGAGTGTACATTAGTTTATCCACACGATTTAAAGAATATTGGTTTGATGGTTAGTTGTTGTCATATCTAATATTCAGATGCAGACATTTCGGCTGCAATTGCGTTCGATTGGGTTTCTCTTCTGAGCTCTTCTAGCCTGTGTATTCTCTTCTTACGAGAGTCCAATCGAACCGGCCTACAATCTCTTATTTGATATTTTACAGATGAAGCGTGTCGTAAATGACGTATAACTGTTAACATCATTATTAAGATTACCCCCTTAATTATAACGACCCTTTAATTTCAGACCAGTTTTACGACTCCTTTTGTACTTCGACTCGATAATGATCGAGGCAACGTCAATACCAAAACCATTTGTTACCCCAAAGATGAGGTACGATCGGTGGTCTAGTGGTTGCGGGCTGAACTACTGAACGAAAGGTCGTGGGTTCAAATCTCGGTCCCACCTTTCGAGTTCCAGTTTTCAGTGTCCCCATCCCAACTACCGAGCCAAGTACTGCAGTGTTCGAACTAATATTTTAAAGCACTAGCCCGAACTGCATGTGGTCTATTGATAATAGATAATTTACCACTAGACCGAATATACAATTTCAAGAAACTTTACTAGCACGAAAAGAAATTTACTAGCCCCGGGCTGTGGGCTAGTGGGTTAGTTTGAAGACTGGTACTGAGTAAAGAAAATCAAGGGAAACGGAGGAGGCGTGTATGTGTGCTTTACATCGGGCAAGATAAAGAACGAGTAAAAACTATTCGAAATAAGAGTAGGGATATATGCCCTGTACTCATGTATCTTCTCTCCCTCTCTCTGGGGCGGACCTGTAACGTCCATATCTGTCAAATAGGCCATTAAACAACAGATAAACCAGTAAAATGTATCGATATTTTAGATCAGACTTTTGTAAATAATAAAAATACGACTTCATCAATACTGAGTGATATTGTGTATAGCATTTACCATCTCTGTCCATTTTACATCGTTTCTTGATTTGATATAACAGTACTTCATTCCTGCAGTTAATATTGAACAATCGACTCTGGTCATCTGTAAAAAGCAGAAATATATTTAAAGCAATGACAATCATGCCACCTGTGATGACAATAAGACAATAAATCCATGACCTACATGTATTAATATTTAGTAAGAGAAATTTTAACGTCGATATCATGCTAAAAATTAACAGAAACATCCGGAACATTCCGATTTCGACTTCTTGCGTTTTTTCGGATAGATGGACTCGATAGATAATATTTCCGCGATGCGATGGCACTAACAGGAATCTGTATTTAATCTTAAATGGCATTCCTTCGACATCATTGATTTTATCACCGTTCACCACCATAATGCTCGCTCGGGAATGCATTTTCTAGTTTATTTGTACTAACATGTAGCTTAACTTGATTGTTTCAAGTTTCAATCAAGATAATATCCTGAAAATCTTTAATGAAAAGGATTGATTTTACTTCCACTATTGTCTATTGACGTAAAAGCATGAACTAAAACTAAAATATTCAAACTTAATGTAAACTTGCGCGAGCTGTTGAAACTGTGATCGATTGATATAAAACTTCTTTTATTTGAATAAATAATCGATTACCACACAGTTGTGTGAGATGTTACTTGACTACAAACAGAATTAACATGATAAATTTGTCACAAAATTTTATGTTTTATCAGTCCGTAGTTGAATAATTTTATAGTCAAACCTTTGAACAAAGGCCATCCTTTGGAAAGACGTAAATTGGTATTTATTGACAAGTGGCCTTTATTCGAAGATCATTTTTGTTCTACATAATCAACGATGTTTTTTTTTAAAGAATTGCCTTTATTTACCGGGTGGCATTTATTCAGAATTGACCACTAGCACAGATTTGGCCGTACTAGGACATCAGCTTCTGTATTTATGAGTCAATAATTACGATATTCAAAATGTATTTCTATTTATTGTGACGGTTCATTTGAGTTATTCATGTTCATTTACTCGGGAAGCTTGTATTACGTGTATACAGTAAAACTTCACAAACAGACAACTTCAGTATCATTACCTCTTCATTAAACAAACCGCTTATTTCTCGACTGATTTTTTCTTTCTTCATATTTGTGCTTGCTAATAAGACTGCCTGTTGATCGGTCACTTCATTATTAGCTATGGTAACTCCAATGCCGACGGAAGGGAGAGAAGATAGAAGAGAATCGGGCATTTATTTCTGATTGTTTTTCCAATGTTTTTATCGTAAAGCACCGATACACGCCTAATAGTTTTCCTGTGATTTTCTGCACACAGTATATTTGACTCGATAGTTTGGATGGGGGTACTGAAAAAATCGTCCTTAGGAAATTCGAGATTTGAACCCACGACCCTACGTTCAGTAGTCCAGCACTTTACCACTAGATCACAGATCATCCCTTCTCATTTAAAAAGTAGAATCAATAGAATAAGTATTTGGGTACTGGTCCGAAACGATTTTATCATTATAATAGTGGTCATTATATCACAGTTCCCACGTGCAAGACGTGGTTCTGCTGTTAACAATCCTTTGGTTGCTTCGAACAGACGTTTTATAAGAATGTCTCGATCTTCAAGTATTGAGCATTAATAGAACGAGGCCGTGGTCCGAAAATTGATGGTCATTATAAAAAGACGATCATACTATCGCGGTCGACATTAGACGGGTTCTACTGTATAACTTATTTTTTCAAAAAGACATTTATACGAAGTCTCGATCCACAAGGGTTGACGTAAATATATACCTTAATACGATCGTATTGTATTAGGACAAATTAAACGGATCAAGTACATTATTCCTGTATACCGTCTGATAGAAGCAGAATCAAGATCTATATCTTTAATATAGTTTGCTGTCACCGATTAAATGTTCACAAATTGTAAGCATTGTACTAGCGTAACGATCAAGTATGTACAACCAGCACTCTACGATATATTTATTGTCAAAGTTATTTATCTATTGTATTTATAACCGTATCTTTTGAAATATCTATCAGATTCATGCCATTATCTTATGTAATTGTTTTAGTGCATTTGAACACTATACATAAAGGATTTACATCTATTGATGCGCACATTTACAACAATAAGATTGCGTGAAAATAGACACGATGCATAATTTGTGTTTAGTTGGGTTATGTTATATATGATAATAATTGTCTGGACCCCCCCCCCCCCCCTAAAACCCATTACCAGTTTTCACCATCATTAACCTGAACTCTGAACTATATTCATTATGTATATGATTTATTATGAAATGTTTATTTTCCACCACTATCTGTCTATTTGTCCTCTTCAATGTGCACTGTTGTATTTTGCTATTTGCTACATGCATATGTGTTTGTGTGTTTGTATAATATTGTATGTTGCTATAATGTATGTATTATATAAATGATGACGATGCATGAGCTTAACGCGTAAGTCAATTGATAAATATTACGTTCCATTCTGTTCTGTTATACATATCATGTTCTAATTTTCACCAATATACATTTATTCTACTTTAATGCCACTACATTTAACTGTTTAGTAATTTCGAATAAATGTCAATAAATTAAATTCTTTATTGCGAGTTCAAAATAAATTTTATGACAAATTGCTGTAAACAGAATAAAATGTTAAGGAACACTTTACTCTGATAACTTTCAACAATCGTGTTTGTTAAATTACTGTGACAGTTTTTGTAAAACTCTATAGAAAACCTTACATATACATGTAAAAGGTTAGGAAAACAATGTGATTTTACACTTTTTGAATTTTATGTAGCGTTTTTTTTTTTGGTCAGATATATCTTTGTACATTTTAAACCGCACACAGGAGGCTTCCATCACATCAGATGATATTCTTTTACTTACCTCCGTACCTGACCGTCACAAACATTGTTTCTAAATGTTCTAGCAAATCCTCAAAGCACTAGAAACTAATTCAGTTCACGTATATCCAAATATCAATTAACCATAGTTGAAATCCTTGCTGATAAGCCTCAAATGTCTAACTGGAAACTGACAATAAAAATATATCCAGGTTTTCAACAGACTTAAACAACCTTCTAATCACCATAGATGATTGACACGTGCGAATGTGCGTTTAAAATTGATGCACGGATATCAATTCCAATGAATATTTCAATACATGTACTAGTAAATTACAAGAATATTGTAAACAAGTTTCCGCTAATTTTCATTGACGACTTATGATTTCGCGCGATTCGTTTAATTAATTAATCGTTAGATAGCATTCGTACTTCGTACACTAGTGACAATGTTCACGAATAGCCTTTTTATAGGAATACCGAGGATAATGATCTAATTTCACGAGCACTTCAAATGCTTAAATCAACCATTGTGCATTAAGTATTAACTTGCTTATAGTCCTAGGTTCAATCGAGGTGTCCATAACTCTTAATAATCCGCTGATAATTGATCGCACGACAAACTGACAGAGCTTAGTAAGTTATTACAGTTCCAAATCCAATTAAATAACGTTATACAATTGAAGATTAACAATCATGCAGTTCCCTCTAATACCACTGTATCGTAAATCTGTTTCAGACTGAAGTCTAAGATCGCGTCCTATGACTAATCGAATTTATTCATATCTAAATATACTGATTGTCATTTATTGAAACATTTAACAAAATCGATTCTTTTTATATGGATTTCGAGTTTCTTCACAAATACAACTGTCGTTTATATTCTTTTATTAATCAAATTCAATATTAATCACAAAATTCAATTCCGTTTTTATTATGATGAGTTCCGTCTTACTCAAGTAGACTACAAAGTTAACTTTACAATACTCGTTCTGTCTTTGTTCAATATTTGTATTTTGCGTTATAAATTGTTAGTGTATTCGTATTTTTAAAGTTAACATAATCGGTAAGTTTCAACTCGTTGAGTATTAATTGTTTTGTACTTTTTTGTATAGAGTTTCGATGTCTTTTATTCTTGTTAGCGACTCATTGATTTCAAACTTTTTTGTAGTTCGACAGGTCATTTACGGAATACAAAATGCGACCTTTGCTTGACTTGTAACAATACACTATATCTGATTGTGTAGTGTTCATAATTGTTACTACTGTCTAATGTTCACGAGTGTCGTTTGTACGTACATAATTCTTTGAGTAACCAGATATATAATCCAATACATTTATGGGCAAAAAGTAATTAAATGTCTCAAAATACTAGTACGTTAATTATGGAATGATTTGTTTAATACATGTACACGATAATCACACAAACCGCGTACATACATATTAAGATTGGTTGTAATTAATGTAACCCTTTATTGCTTTATTCATAAGTTACATGTACTTAAAATTTGATAGAAAATGTTCGTTTCTGGTTACCCGACCTAACCCAATATGTCCCCGCACTTTTTATCCGACCCTACGGAATGGTACATTCACTTTCTCACTTTACCTATACCAGTCCATACGCTTTTAAGAGCGAAAAAACTACATTCACTTTATTATTTAATGAGCTATAGTGACCAGAAACAAAGAATATCTAGGCCGAAGGGTTACTCGCGATATGCTTAATAAGTGTGATACTTTTATCAAAATTTGGTCATTCAAGCATCATAGGCCAGTGAAAAATGAAACAAATGAAGTCCATTGAAGCAGATCTGTATACATTTTTTGTACTATACTACACAAAGTTTGCTAGGCACCAAGTTTTCCACGAATCATTATATATATATTTATGATAATCACATTGAAAATCGCTGAGTGATGTATCGAGAAGGTCCTAAGTGTACAAATAACCCTTTTCCTCGTGCAAGTCGTGCATACGAGTCACCCATTATTTTCGTAGAATTTATTTTACGCTGCGTGCATCGTTTACTTTCACGTTTAAAATCATGTCTGAATTACTAGTATGGCAAATTTATGCGAATGTTAGAATGTATTTCGGATGCAGACAAGTGACTGGCGGTTGGAATGGTGTGATAAGGGGATCTTCATCGTAAGGTTGCCGAGGCACTTGGTGTGCACCATACGGTTATCAATAAAGCCTGGTCGAGGTTCCAACAATTTGGTACACCTACAAGGCGACATTGTGGTGACAGAAGAAGGGCTACTTCTGATCGTTTTCTGGTTATAACCCAACAGACTCGAAGAAACCGTTTTGCAGTTGCAAACCAACTTGGTTCTGACCTTCAAAATGCTTCCAGGGTCCGTGTTTCAACCCAAACCATACGCACACATTTGCAAGAAAGTGGTCTGTGGTCGAGATCGATGACCACGCATATTAGCCTAATGCACATGCATCCCGCCGTCTACAAATCACTACCAGCTACGATATGCTTGGACCGTAAAACCTCGTAGCGACCATTAAAATATTAAGATCACCTCGTCAAAAAAGTTTTTATAGATCGTCCATATTTACATTATATTTCAACTTGATTTTGAGACCACATCAATAGCCAAACCATTTTTATTTCTAGTCATAAAGGTGGTCTTAACATCGAGGTTGAACAGTTACTGTTTTTGTGGCACTTAAAAAGCATCATTCAGATTTCATTGATGTCAAAATGTAATTAGTTTTTAATGGTTTACAAAATATAACATCAATTATTTGATGATAATGTATGACATCGTTAATACAATGACCGCTTATTTTGTCCCAGATGTGGCCCTAAGGAAGTTTTACTATATTTATGCTTGTACTCGATGTATATAACGCTGATATCTTAAAATCTACAAATAAAATATTTGAACCGCTATTCGGTCTTTTAAACCAAAGTCATTGTAAATCTATTCTTAGATTATGCCGGTCATTGTGTTTGGCACGATCATGCAGTGTAATTATTAAACATGAAATTCAATATAATCATGTCTTTATTGTGTTTGGGCATAAATGGAGTAATTAGCTATGATATGAAAGTGTATCAACATCATCTTAGGTTCTATAAACACCTGAGTTTTATGAAATTGTATACTGAGTTAAAAATACATGTATTAGTTGTTATTAGATATTGAGTGTCACAGCCACGTTCTCACCTTAGATACAGTCATTGTACTTCGTTTAATTTTACTTAATTACATATTCTTCTATGCAAGTTCAAGCCCCGCATCGGGTACATTCCTATTACAAATTGTTCTCTTCATGGTTTCTGGGGACATACCTTAGTTGATCGACAGTGATAAAAGAACTCGATAACTTTATAAAAGTCATTTGCATGAAAATGAACTAGGAATTACAATAAAAATAATGTGAATTACACAAAGAGCAGACATTTCTGCAAATCTTGACCAAAAAGCAAAGCCTGAGAATATGTGCTACATCACTTGACAACATTCATTCTGTGAAACTTTGATGAATTTGCATAAACAATGTAGGATGTGTTGCCCACAGAAACATTGTAAGATATGATAAAAGACAATAAGCAAAAGCCGGAAATATGCACTACGGCACCTGATAATGATGAATAAGATTTTTTTCATTATCCTATGAAAATTGAGTAATACACAGAAGCATTATAAGGTAAAAATAAACAGCAAGGGCAATAATTTGGCTAAAAACCACTGATGCAGAAAATATCAACTACACGTACATCATTTGACAATGATCAATATGTGAAACTTTGATGAAAATCGTATGAAAAACGTAGGAGTTGAGCACAGATGCATTATAACTTATACAAATGTAACAATAAGTGTTTGTGAATCACGGATGCCCCATAAAGGTCAACTGGACAGTAAGATATTGACCTCAAAATCAATAGGGGCCAACTGGATAGTAGCACCTCGCTTTTGACCTATTGAACTTAAAATCAATAGGGGTCATCTGCATGTGATGACCAACCTCCAAACCGAATCCGAGGAGCTTCTAAAGGCCAAATATTTTCTAGTTACTGCCCAGACAAGGTTTGGTCAAAGACGTACAGGCATGTGCAAAATTGAAAGGGGGTATAATACACAAAGGGCAATAACTAAAAAGTACCCAAATCGAAACAGGCAGAAAATATGTGCAAGAGCACTTGATACTGATCATGCTGTGAGAATCAAAGTTGCGAGGACAAGCATTATAATGTAAAATTAAACTAAGAGCAATAACTCCGCGAAATAAGGTCAATTAAAAACACTGAAATCATGCACTGTGACAGGACTTGATACTGATCATTCTGTGAAAGTTGATAACAAGAATTGCAGGAGAAACAAAGACAAACATGTGAGTAAAGGACCGTGTGACTGCTATATTCCACCCTAACGGGGGGGGGGGGGGGGAGGATAAAAAGTGAGTGAATTATTTTCTCCGAGGTTTATCCGGGTGGAACTTTTGGAAACTTTCTTAGATTTTACAGTGAGGAGGACACTAGACATACACCAAGGTAGAACCCATCGACCTTCTGTAAGCTAGCTGGACAGTTTCATCATATTCCAAATTTGGACGTGAGTGGGATTTGAACTCACAGCAAAGAGGGGCTAGCGGTCACCAGTCACAGACCATAACCTCAAGACCATGGACAGTGGCAATCACTGCAAGACTAAACTCATATGCATTTGTACCAATATTATCAGACAATACCAATTAAAAGTAGGAAGGTAATGATAAAAGTCTTCATTGGAAGTAGAAATAAAACAACACTATGTTTGTTGTATAAGCAATTTATTGCATGAACATGTATTCTTAATCTCATGTACAAGTTTCATTAACAATGGAACAAATGAAAATATTAATATCATCTTTTTTTCAAAATTTTAGAAAAAATATAATTTAAATAAAATTCAGTTTTTCTATCTGTATCTAATATCATCAATACACATATCACAATTTGATAATTATTTTTAAATCAGAGGGAAGTGCCATCATGGCCTTAAATTACTTACAGTTCAATTAGTTCTTACATGTACAATTTTCTTTAAGTCATTATTTCATACTTGAATAAAGTCCTAATATTGTCAATATGAGTTAAGTGAGCCCTTTTTTCATTTTTGTCAGGTCAAGAAGTGAAATTTTAATTTTCTTAAGTTGCCAGCTGTCAAAAAATTAATACAGTTTTTACTGTTGTAGTGAATATCTATTTTCCACAGAAAAATGTGTATCTTTCATTCAATGCTATGAGTGAAGTGATTTATGAATGCAATCCTTATTTGGACTCAAGGAATTCACATTAAATGTGTTTTACTGCACTTAAAAAAATGGGCAAATCAATAAGTTCTTGGAATGACAAGTTACAAATGTACATAGTTTGGTCAGAATATTTTGATACAAAACAAAGGCACTAATAGTTCACATCACTGATTCTTACTATTACAAGTTTTGTTTACATATTAACAATAGATAACATTTTCAGAAAACACAAGGACTGATATCAAAAGGCATTTTTCTATGCTGAAGATGATTTTACCACTTACATACTAGTACAGAAGAGCAAACACTCTATATGATGTTACCTTCATGCTTGTAGTAAGTAAAATAGTGTTACATACATAAAGTAATAATATTTAAGTAAATTTCAATATATACAGAAAATTGGGCATGTTATAGTAAATAAACATAGGGGAGGTCATTTTTAACCCAGCACAGAATGACATTCTCAATGCCAAAATATGACCAGAAAGTATTCTAAAGATAGAAAATAAGACAAATAACAGTACCAGTAATTCTATAATACGATTTTCTAAACAGATTTTGACACATGAAGGACCCACATAAATCATGCATGATCATCCAGTCTGAGAAAGCACTGCCTTGCACAACATACAAGAAAATACTAACATAATCATAATGATTTGATAAAACAAAATCAAACTTGACTAAAATGAAGAATGGAATGTTATTATAATAATACTAATGTCCATACTAATACACCATAACTGATATTATAATATACAAATATACACTGTAATTGATATTTTTATAATACTAATGTCCATACTAATACACCATACTATCCATTTTACTTATCTTCAGTAAGAAGGAAGTTTACAGTTCAGAAGGTAGGGGGGGATCCAATTATATTCTTTGGTTAACAAATAATGACCAGAAAGTAACAAAACTTTATATATTTTATCATCCATCACAGGCAAAAAAATAATAATTATACAGCAATAGTCTAGTTGTTATATGGTCCATGCTTGTCTTTGATAATCCAGATTTTGTCAATCACTGCACCATCCTGAAATGAAGATACATCAGTTTTCAGTGGGTTGTGGAGGAGTAGTAAAGTTGGCTGTATGTTCATTAAGCATCAAGAATGAGAATCAAGATCACGTCTTATATATATTAACTGACCTCTGACAAAATTAGTGTTCATGACAATTTTTTTTATTTCTGCTTTTTCTGTTTCTTATGTTTTTATGAAGTGTATGTGTAAATTCCCAAAACAAAATTAAAGAACGAGGTTTGTTGGGCAGTTCTTTTTCTTGAAATTCTTAAAATAACCTATTTTGTTGCATTTTTAACAAAAAATCTTGGAGTTGCTGTTTGTAAAAAATGATGACAAATTCATAAGAACAATGTCTTAATGTTTTACAGAAAAAAATCATTTCAGTGCCATGAAAACTAGTCAATTTCACAGAGACAAACCGAGGACATAAAAAGATAAGTTTTAAAACAGTCCTGTAGAGGTTGTCATGAGGAACCAACATAATTATAAAGTTTAAGGTGGAAGTGATTTGATTTTAAAGGCAAGGTTAAAGTTTGGTACAAACACTGACAGGAAAGCCAAAAACAAACTATCGATACAGGAGTATAAAAAAGTGTACCTTGTCATCCGAGACTTGCTCCAAGTAGAGATGTGTATTATTATGTATCTTCATTCTGGTATAGCCATAATCATCACTACGGAATGCTGACCATGGACGAGGATCAGGTATGAATGGATCATGGTCTTCTTGGCATCCCTGCAAACAGATACAACTCTGCAAGCCATGTTCTACATAATACATACACTATTACTTTGATATTTAAAGGCCAGAAAAATAAGCAGTCATTGTTGTGAGGTCATAAAACTTGAGATAAGTCTCTAAGCTCAAATCTTGTCTTTTTAATGTTTTTTAATCAATTATGATCATACAATAATAAAAGTATTGGTATATTATTCTGACAGTATAATTGACTGGAATATGAACTTATAAATGACATTTTTTTGTTATACATACTGCAGAGCCTGTGGTTATATGTACAGGAGCTCGTGGGTTTGTGTATGGAGCATTGATACTGCCATTGAGTACCTGAAATATACAAAACACTATGTATGAAACAAAAATGGTGCCACAGTGCTTGATAAAATGATGTACAGAACAATGGTAGTGCTGTAGTCTGTTTGAATATAAATGATAAAGAATATCTTAAACAATTTTTTCACTGAGAACTGACTTTGCATCAACACCCAGAGTCACCTGAGCAGAACCAATAATCTTCTGTAAGTTGGCTGGACAGCTTCCTTGTAAGTGAAATTTGTTTGGTCCCAGTAAGAATTCAAAAACATAGTGGTGAAGGGCAATTAATAACTAGTCAGAGACCGTAATTACGCAACCTTGAACGCAAAAGTATGGAGCAATAGTTGTGCCATCAAATATTTGAAATATGAACAATACATAAAGTATGAAACAATAGACGTGCCATTAAGTATATAAAATATGGAAAATACAGGAATGATCCAACTTTCTCAGCTAAGATTTATCTATATAATCAAAACCAGATGGATAAATGCAAACATACCTTGTCTTTAAAAACTGGGAATAATCTTTCATACGAGTGTTCATGTGCCCAGACTGACAAGTCAACACCTTGTTCATAAAACATCTTCTCTAAACCATACGCATCAAGGAACGGAATACCATCACGAACCTGAAAACATTTACCAAATATAATCAATACTTGATGACATTCATAAACAAAGCTTGTAACAAGATGTCACATACGGCCCCGAAGGATCAACTGGTCAGAAATAAGGATGGCAAATTAACATTTTAAAAAAAAACTGGGTTTCTCATTTGGGCAATGAATTAGAGATCTATAGAATGGGAGTGAAGTGCTTAACTGTCTTTGTAAATATATTTTATCCTAGAAGATAAACATAAAGGAATGCATGTAACACATTGACTATGAACATTTTGGCCTGGTAAATTGGAAATCCATGAAGGAGTGATAAATACAGAGCAGTAACGAAAATCCAGACACGCGGACAGTGTGACAGACAGACAGTGCTACTACTAAATACCCCTCGTTCAGGAGCATAAAAAGCTGAATAAATAAAATCAGATAAATTACAAGATTACTTGCTGACATACTTCATCATAAGGCAAAATGTAATAACATAATAATTCAATTAACAAGTAATTCCAGATCTCATGTACCTTCATATTACAAGTTTCAGTCTGATCTTCTACAATTAACCTAACAGAAGTAATGTAACTCAGTCTGAATTTTAAGTGTACTCACAGAAATTATCTCCCCTCTAATATGAAACTGACACCTGCTTTCAGGAAGTTCAAATACTACAGAAAGTAACTTAGTCTTTGGTTTGAGACTACTATGGTGTAATACGGTTGAACTACTATCAATACCCAGTAATTCATTCTATTCAAGATGAGAGGATCATGCATGTAATACTATGTGATTAGGCTTTAATACATTGACAACTCATCACTTTCTAAGCTTATTGATTTATGTTCATTAAAACCTATTACATATCAACATAAAATGATATTTTAAGTAACAGTCAACATAACTGAAAACTAAGAGATTCACAACAATTATTGGACAAATGTGTGTCAGACCTTATTTTGTATCAATCAATTTATCATGGAATGTGGATATTGAAAAATCTAACCAATGAGTGATGTTTAGTACAATCATCTTTGTCAGTATTAGAGCAGTACATAGGTCTGTGTCCCATTGTGATAATCCACGGTCTCTTGGCTCGATTTTCAGGTTTATTTGCCTCCTGAAACAAACAAGATTAGGATCAGAGGTTACAAAGTTTTCGATCAGCTCAAATTTCATAAACATTCTGAACTATTACTAGCCAATTATTTATTTGCTCTCCGTATAAGTAAATCTCTTTTTAAATATTATATTTAAATACTAACCAATAAAACAGATAATCTTATCATAATTATCACTTTGAAAATATCAAAAATGTAGGAGTTTTGAGTTTTATAACCTTAGACAAAGCATTCCTTAATATCAAAATGAAAACAAGAGGGCCATGATGGCCCTATATCGCTCACCAGGTAAAAAGACTCTTAGAGAAAAATATCATGAGCCTTTGTAAAATTAATTAACGGGGGGGGGGGGGGGGGGAGGCAATTTTAAACCAACTTGGTAGATGTCCACCAGACAATGCTACATACAAAATATGTAAACTCTAGGCCTTGAAGAAGATTTCTTAATTTTCCTAAAAAGATTAGAGTTAACCCAAGGGCAGGGCCAATATTGACCCAGGGCAATAATTTGAACAAACTTGTTAGAGGTCCACTAGATAATGCTACATACAAAATATCTAGGCTCTAGGCATTGTGGTTTCGGCCAAGAAGATTTTTTTAATTTTCCTATATGAATCAAGTGGCCAATTTTGACCCTAAGGCAATAATTTAAACAAACTTGGTAGAGGTTCACCAGACAATGCTACACACCAAATATCTAAACTCTAGGCATTGTAGTTTCTGACAAGAAGATTTTTAAAATTTCCCTATATAAGTCTATGTAAAATCAAGTGACCCCTGGGGCAGGGCCTATTTTAACCATAGGGCGATAATTTGAACAAACTTGGTAGAGGTCCACTAGACAATGCTACACATCAAATATCTATGCTATAGGCATTGTAGTTTCTGACAAGAAGATTTTTAAAATTTCCCTATATAAGTCTATGTAAAATCAAGTGACCTCTGGGGCGGGGCCAATTTTGACCCTAAGGAAACCCTGAACAAACACACACAAACGCACGCTCGGACGACGGACATCATGCGATCACAATAACATTTTGTGCTCTGGTGAACTAAAAATGGTTTCAGAAGGTGATAATAAAAGCCTTGCAAAAATGGCTAAGAGTTATGAAAAGGGAACAATTTTAAAAACAAATCTTAGAATACAAGGGGGTTGGCATCCAAAGGGTACATTATTAGAAAGATACTACCTTCAAATCATCCAGTAACCAGTAATATTGTCTGAAAGCTTGAATAATTCCATACTGCACAAAGAAGTAATATTCTGTTGACAGTGATATCACATGTGCAGGTCCAATGTTAAAACTGAAAGTAAAACCATTCTAACATTTAGCATTCTACAAAATCAGTAACATCTTACAAAATACAGTGGAACATGTTATAGTGCATTTGAATACAGTAAAGAATTAGAGAAAGTGAAAAATAGGAGAGAGTATAATATATTGAAGAATTACTAAAGGACAAAGTGAAGAATCCGAGAGTGAAGAACAAGAAGTAGTGAAGAATTGTATGAAGTGAAGAATCAGGTTGAGTGAAGAATTTGAGTGTGAATAATTGGAGGAAGTGAAGACAAAAGTAGAGATAAGAATATGAAAGTGTGAAGAATCAGAGAAAGTGAAGAATTGGTTATAGTAAAGACTTTGAGAGAGTAAATATCCAGAGAGATTGAAAAATTGGTGAATCAAAAAGTAATAATTTTCATAAAACATAATTCAATCTAAAATTTGGTCCAATTTAATTTTATTTTGCATAATGAAAACATGTTTTGTAGATTAAAATATTTTTTGGATCATTTTAGGGATTTTAACTTTTGAACAATTAAACATCACAAAAGAATAAAAAACAAGGTTTAACCTTAGGCTAGAAAGTCATGTTTAGGAATACTGGACCCAAAACAATCAGGGTAGGTAGGTGGACACTGACCACATAACCTGTCAGATTTCGAGGTATGCCATTAGAAGGTTTTAAGGTCAGTAACAAAAACAAGAGGGCCAAGATTTCCCTATATCACTCACATGACAATCATTGTTTACTCATTTAAATGTTGTTTTGAACCTGTGACCTAGTTTTTGACCCAAGATGAATAAATATAAATAAATAAAATGACCAATGTTATAACTTGTTCTACATATAAATAACACAAACATTCTGACATGGTTTGGTGAAGATCCATCAAAACCATGACAACTACAGCATAGACGAGGTTTTCTAAAGATTTGGCCTCGTGACCTAGTTTTTGACCCCAGATGACCCATGTTCGAACTTGTCTTACATAACATTAAGAAAAACATTCTGACAAGGTTTGGTGAATATCCAATATACATCTACAGTGTTAGTAAGGTTTTCCAATGATGATCCATTATCAAAATAGACCTACATATCATTAAAATAAACATTCTGACAAAGTTTCATGAAGATCCTAATCAAAGCAGTGATTTCTAGAGTGTTCATAAGGTTTTCCCTTATATGGCCCTGGTGACCTAGTTTTTGTCCGAGATTTTGTCTATATTAACATTCAGACCCAGTTTTGCAAACATTGAGCAAAAAATGTGGCACCTAGTGTGTTCACAAGGTGTAAGTTTGATGACGAACAGACACTGAACGAAGACTGATCACAAAAGCTCACCCTGAGCACATGTGGTCATATGAGACAGGTTCAATAACTGTAAACAACACTATAATTACTGGCCTTATCAACATGATTTAGAATTCTAACTACAGCTAGAATAAATAGACAAAGAAAATTCATCTACAGTCAACCTCTTCAGAGCAGCCCTCTCTTGAGCAACAACCTCCCTGCAACAACATCATGATTTTTGCCCAATGCACAATTTAACAATCAATTTAACCTCTCTACAGTAACAACCTCTCAACAACATAATTTTGCTACTCCAAAAGGGTGTTGCTTTCGAGAGATTGTACTGTACCCAGTATTCAAACATCATTCATACCTGTAGAACATACGTTCTCCATCTTCATCAGTCGGCATGGTAAACCTTTCCTTGTAATGAGTAAAATTGCTGAAATAACACAAAAAGTTCATTTATTCACCAAGACAAAAGCATTATACCAATCACTGACTGAATGCAACACAAAAATTGCTTAAGGAAGCTGGTTCTATCCAGGAAAAATTCAGTGACAGAAGATGAAGGGCATTAGACATATGTCTTCAATCATACAGTACAGAGATGATGTGTTGTGTCTAGGTTTCAAACTCACAAACCTGAGTTCTCTATTAAATTAAGGGAACAAACTAACTTGATGACTGATACCTTCACAAAATAGGGGAGTAAACATGAGACAAGTACTTACTATGCATTTTCATGATTTCCTGGACAAGTCATGTATGGAAGTTCAGCAGACAAGTTTTGTATCATATTCAGGAATCTGTCGCCTTGGTAACCATTGTCCTGTAGTTCATGATAACAATATAATCAAAGTAAACATTTTCTGTTTCATTAATTCAATTTGCAACTTAAACATACATATTACATGAACAGTAAAACACATTTGTAGTGAACTCAGATATAGTGAAGAATCGGATACAGTGAAGTATTAGCTCCCGCTCCCAACATGCTCTTCCTTATTTCAATATTATTGCTGTAATGAAATAATCATTCACAACCTTACGAGTTCACTATAACAGTGAACTACTGTAATAAATAATTTGTTTCTAAGTACCCGATAGTAGCATACTTGGCTAATTTGGCCAAATTTGGGTAATTTAAGGGTCATAATTTAGAAATGCCTGGATAGATCTGGCCTTAATCAAACTTGGATGAGATATTATGCCAACAAACGATGTCACCAAATTAAATTAATATTGAAAAAATATATGTCCCGTCTTTGACAGACATATAAAAATTGTATCAACAAGTTTGATAAAACTGAATTAGATTTTATAAAATCAAAATGAGTTTTGTGAATTGATCAAATATACAAAAGAAGCTACTAACCGAATCCATGTCATAAGCCAAGTCACCTGAAAATAGAAAAGTATTATAATTATATATATACAAATGTATAAGAAACAAATATGTAAGGAAAAAGATTCCATAGATAAAAATTAACATAACCAAGTTGGCATAAGGACAAGATTACGGCTAAATGATTGATAGATTGATTTAGTGAATCATTGATTTCATGATTCTACAGGCATGTGTGTCTGAGAGACAGCCAGTTTAATTAACTTAATTGATATATACAGGTTGTTTGTCTGGCAGAATGAATTACATTGCCATTTGGATACTAAAGGACTGCATGACTCATACATTATACATTGTATCATCAACAAATAGTAAAGTAACTTACCAACATGGAAAATAGCGTCATACATGTGACTTTGGTGGTCTTTACCCAGACGTTGCAGTGACTGATGATTTGAGAATCCAAAGTCTCCGTATAAAGCAACGTGAGGGGACCAGTCTGTGTCATCCCTCATGGCACGAAATATGAATGTTTCACTCCATATATTTTGCTCCTTACTTCCAACCATGTAAACTACAATGTCAAGAGAATAAAATGACTTACGATGCAAGGCAGCATTCTACAGGGAAATACAACACTACATGCAATGATTCGGGAAGGATCAGTGGTCTAGTGGTCACACCCTGGACTACTTATTAAAGAATCATGGGATTGAATCTTTGCTCTGCATTCAATATTTCAGGGACACTATTTTAGTGTCCTTGATCCTAACTACTGAGCCAAGCACTGCATTCAGTACCAGTAAATCACAGGAAACGGTAGTGATGTGTAGAGGCAGGCACTGCATTCAGTAAATCACAGGAAACGGTAGTGATGTGTAGAGGCAGGCACTGCATTCAGTAAATCACAGGAAACGGTAGTGATGTGTAGAGGCAGGCACTGCATTCAGTAAATCACAGGAAACGGTAGTGATGTGTAGAGGCAGGCACAATAAGAGTAGGGATTTTGGTCATTTCTACTGTATTATCTGGGGCGGTGCAGAAATGACAACAGCTGCCTAAGGGGTCGTTCAACAACAGATAAATAAAAAACATGCAATGTTATAGTGTCCTTAGATTTTAATTTCATATAACAGATACCAACACAACAGTCTATATTTAGAAGTACAGTAACCTCATTCCTGGCCCACAAATACAATTCCCGTGAAACTGTGATGGCAGGTCTTAAGACAGTGGATAGTTTATGTTTCTTACATGCTACATAGAGAAAACGGTGTGTACAATTTCTTAAATTTCTCTATTTTTCCTGTTGATGAAAAATATTATTATTTTGATATCTGGGTTCTTCAATTCATAGTAATTATGAGAATAAAAAATCACACCTGACAGCTAGGAAAGGTTAATTTTAATATGGTCTAATTTTTGTGGACATATATATCCTTTGTAGAATCAGCTTGTACAAAAATGCAAAACTTGCAAGTTTTATAACTGCATTCAATATTGAATGAAATAAATTCTCTTTAACACAAACAATTATACTGGTAGTTTATATCAACCATCATGAGACACAAAGGTTTAATCTCAGAGGAAATAAATACTTAAGCCGCCTTCAAAGTTTTAGATATTTGAACATATTCATTTCCTGGTAAAGATTGGGTTACTTCCATACATGTACATTTTTTCAAGTATCAACAATGTGATCAAATTTCATTACTTCGCATTATAATGTTAGCATATGATAATGTATCATCTATTTATCACTAGACGGAAGGACTGACAAACTTTATAACAAAAATGGATCAAACTAAACATTGTCTCCCTTCAAAAATAAATAACTTACATCATCACAAAATCTAAGGAATTTTACAGGACAAGAGGACAGGCGTTTTATAATAGATTATAGAACAGAGGTTTGACAGCCTTTTAAGTAAATTAATGCAGAGTTTTTTCACCTTTATAGGGGAAAAGTGACAGGGCCCTTAGAAAGAGGAATAATTGCATCTTGAAGGCAAGAAGGGAAACAATTACATGACAGCATGTACATATCCTCACTTCTTATGATTACCATAGGTTATAACCTTGATGATTACAGACAAAGAGCCATCCTACAGGTCAATTTAATTATCATTCTTTTTTACCAACTTTGTTTTCAAGAAAAATAAAATTTTACTGAAAGAGAATTTTTATGAACTTGGGGACAAAAATATCCTTTTTAGACAGGGGAATGGGGCCAATTTCGGCCCAAAGTCAGTCCCAAAAACACTATAAATTGTAATGGTTTACATCTCATACATTAAGTTTATGAGTTGACAATCATACCATAAACAAACAATAGCAATAAAAAAATTCATCAACAAACATGTAGTAGGAAGATTTTTTAAGTTTAAAATCTGCTAGTTTAATAAAACAAAAATAGTTTTGCAGCAATTAAGTGTGAGTTTTGTTCAGCAGAAATTGTACCTCAGTACAATATTCAATTTTTTTCAAATAACAAAATCACAAAATGCAAGTAATCTAGCAGACTCAACAGTCAACAGTAGTCTATTATATAATAAATAAACTTATAAATCAATAAAGAAAAGAAACTTACTGAATATTCCTATACAAACATATTTCTATTTTTTACTGCAATTTTATTAATTCATCAAGTTTGAGTCAGAACAATTTTTAGACATGTTGAATATAGTAAATTATGTCATTATGGCTTACACCATTTATGATGATCGAGCCATGTTTCTTTGTGTTTTGCCCAAAAAGGACAGAAGGCATAAAACAAGGGGTTAGGTATTAAATTCAATTAGGGAATAATTTTAGGGAATATGGTTTAAAACTATTTACTGTATTCATATCCTGGTTTCAGTTGAGTGAATTCCACCCTGTGTATATACTGTGTGTGATGCAGAGTACCAGGGTCAACAAATATTGAACTCCGAGCAGGAAACACTACAGACGGAAGTTGACCACTGACAGCAGGTCCTATCTTTGCCATGGCTGTCTTTGTAGCATTCATTGTGCTCCATGTTACCACCATACGAGAAGGATCCACTGAAACAAGAATAATTACATAGTATGATAGTGGTAAACTGAATTTAGTTATTGGGTTTAGAAGCTACTAGAGCCATTTTTCAACAATTTTCAGCTATATATGGTAGCCAAGTCACAAACAAGTTTTCCCGGACTGAATTCTAACCATGTAGTGCTAGTTTACCCTTACACAAGGACTGGAACCAGCAACATATCCAAATTTGGAGGAAAAAGTTTCTGACAAATTGCTGCAACTCGGAATCAAACCCGGATTGCAAGGTCACAATGTACAAAGCCACTAGCATTAACCAATAGACCACAGCTTAATAAAGTGAAGCATAGAATGTCCACAATTACTCTAAAAAAAGAAAAATTTTAATGATGAGACAATGGTACATTTCAGACGTCATGGTATGAAATAAGCCAGTGCTGTAAACACAGTTAAGATAGTAAAAGGCATTATCAGTGTCACTGTCCAAATGGACAAATGCACACTGTTATATAAGTATATTTATACAACAAGTGATAGTGCCCAGATTTTTGCTAATCTAGATATCAAGCTGCTATCAGAAATTCAGAATCAAACCATTTATCAATTTATGATGACTGACCACCTTCACATCATTATACAACTGTATACAATCTACATAAATATGTCATCATCTGATGTCATTATCTGATATTTATTCATTTACTGTACTTATATTATAACTGTAATGCTGACAAGTGTTTACATTTAACAATTTACTGTTACTTTAATTTTTAAAACAAATTGTACTAAAAAAATATCAAATCAACCAACTCATTTCAGGCCCGTATGAAGCAATTTCAGATTATGGGGGAGGGGGGGAAATAGAGCCTCTTTTGATTATCATTACAGCCGAAATTAATGGGGGGTGGACTAAGCCCCCCCTCCCCCAGTTATTACATCCCTGCATACTGTGTACAAACTACAATCAGGCTCCTACTGACTCCTGAAATCAGCAAAACAGAGTTTGGGACTCTTGAAAATTCATCAGTAAAAATTCTTGTCATACATCAATACATGACCCTCAACTTTCGACATTTATTGTACTGATTGTTTTATCACTAGAAAAGTTTATTTCAGCAGTAAACATGATTGATACAGTTGTTTTGCTCCAGTGAATTACTTTTAATGCTTCAATAAAAGTGTTTGTGAAACACGGATGATCGGGATGCCCCCTAATGACTATCACCTTTGACATACAGACCTCAACAGGGTTCGAAATTAACACTAGCAAACTAGCAAAATGCTAGTCAAAATTGGATTTTGCTAGTTCATTTTAAAACCACCTGCATTTTCTAACAAGTGGAACTGAAAGTGTCGTAATATAAATATTAAACTTTATTTTTACATAAAATACAACCTATTTTGTTATAACATGAATATTTCTGAAAAACAAATGTTGTGAATAAATTGCTAGTGGATTTCAAATTTTGCTAGTTGAAATTTTGTGTACTAGCAAAAAATTGCCAGTGGCAAAAAAAGTTAAATTCGAGCCCTGTTCAAAATGAATAGGGGTCATCTAGTATAATGACAGGCACGCTTGTTTAACTCACAAAGACTGTAATTTATCCTTCAACAAAAATGTTGTGAGGAACTTCCGTCATCGTTGTGATCACCCATAATAATTATTGTTTGTCGCAAGGTAAGTTTTTCCAAAATTAATAAGAATACAGGCCTTTGTATAAAAATATCGAAATGCAGTTAGCTAGCTATATGGGTTTTCCGAGTTTGCACAGGTAAAAGTTAATGACCAGGATTGACGTATTGGAACAGGATGTTAAATTATTTGGTCTGGCGAGAAGATCATTCCTGTTTTCAAGCCACCCCAAGTGCCTGCGTCGTACGGTTTTACCATCAATTGACCAGTCGCCAGATACAGGAATGCTCCGCCCACTCAATCACGTGGTGTGGCAACGCGAAACCTTCGACAAGCTAAATCCAAGATGGCGAACAGATTAACGTATAAATCCCTCAGGCAGGTGTAAAATACACCGATTTTTAAAATATTTATTGGCTATTTCGGTTGATTATAACATATTATATAATCAATAAACATTCCTGACGCTTCGTATATGCCATGGATACAAATTTGAATTTCAGAAAGCGACAAGAAATACACAGACTGTATAATATATACAGTAACCGAGAAATAAAGATACTTCAGGGATTCTGTATATTACAGTCCCTGGAATACTTAAAATTATGATGACTGATTCCTGTTGATGTTAACTTTAATGCAGTCTATCATGCGAAATTTTCAGTAGAAATTAATATTAAAGAAAAATTATCCGTAACACATGTTTTTTATATGTAACTTGGACTTCTTATATAGGCGTTATAATCATATTTACTTCGACCATGATAATACAAATCTATGATTATATTTAGAAAATTTATAAAACTGATCAATTAACCTTCTTGACATGTACAGGAATACTATATTTATATAATATCATAGTATTCATGACACATAGTATACATTTTGCAAATACATTCATACACGACCGCGACAATATATGCATGTAATGCGACTGTAATAATACTTAATGATAATAAAAAAATAATATTTCAAAGAAAATGATAAAAACTTGTATGTCATAATGTTAAATTCTATAAAAAAACAGCAAGGTAAAATTATCAATAAACCCTCTTGACGCTGCGTTGAAAAATGGAGATATGAGAGCGACACGAAATACGCTTGAATGTGTACGTCAGAAGTATGAATATTGTAAATTCATATGGATAAATATAAGTCTTTACATATAACTTATAATATACCGACGAAACTTATAATCTCAAACATCTATGACTTATCTAAAGACATTGAACCAGGAATGCGAGGCATGTGCTTTACGGGCCAGCAGTCCTCTGTATTACACAGTAGGAGGTAATATAACTAGAAGGGTCATTGCTAGACATGCTTTTGTTTACATGATCAGTCACTACATGCTTATTAAAACAACAGGAAGTTATTCATAAACTAATTATCTCTATTAATCAATAAAATTGTGTGACCCTAGCTTTTCATTGGGTGTCAAGTATACACATACACTATATTTTATAAGCTGATCGTGATCAGAGGGGATCAGACTGCTATAAGGGGCAATAAAACAATTAAGAATTTAGACCTCATGTGGACTTTGGGTATCACTTGTATATATGAGCCGTTCAATACTTGTGCCAAATAATAGTGTTTAAATTAACAAGACTTCGTGTCGACATAGCTTCTACAGAGAGACCACACGTGTGATTTTAGTACGACAGCGCTATTGAAATTAAATTTTAAGCGTCCTGTAACAGTGAATAATTGTTATAATTATGTAAAAATGTTGCCCTCACTTGGTGCAATCAAGCATATGGTAATTCCCATTAATTTTGTTGACATTAGGGATGACCGTACGTCTAGATCCAACTCTTACATTTTTCAAGATTCCTTAATTTTCAGTTTCAGAAAAGGAATAAACTGTATAATATCTCCTTCCAGTCAATCTTCATCACGATCGTCTGGGTTGCATGGTTCCAACTGACTTATTCTAACCATTTAAAATGTTTATTCAATCAGTTTTAGTAAAAAATCATTGTCTTTGAGCGTATACATAGCGTATGAGTAGTCTACATTTATGAGACGTACGAGCAATCCGTTCATGATTTTGCTATTTCATCTATTGCCCGCTACGTCTCATTGCGGAAGGACCAAAACAATGTCGGATTTCTGAGTTTTGTCAAGTTTGTCTTTTCAGCGGTTCAAAGTACAATTTTCCGTCAATAAGCATGGAAATGTATAAATATAGCATATATATCAAAGAACAATAACAAAATTATGAATAAATAGTATAAACCTTGAAAATAACACGCGAGGGTTTAAAATCCGGTCATATTTGTGTAAACTTTATGCAGGCAATGAAGTTCATCTACTGTACGGCAAGCGGTACGCGGAAAAATCATAACACCAAATTGGTGTCGGGTCGAGAAAAGAACGCAACTTATTTTTTATCATAACGTATTTATTGCACAAAAATATTATTTATAAACCTGCATAAGTTATCTATCACTCTACTCAAGTAATCATTGAACCAGTAATACCCGAAAAAACTGGATCAGCTTTGAAGAATAACTTTAATACATACATGAATATAATGTTTTGCAAGTGCAAGAAACTGTGTATACACTGTATATAAAGCTTTAACTTGTGAACTTTAACTTTAGCTTTCTTTGTGAATAACAAATACATAAATTATGATACAAATAAAACAATGCCATTCTTTCTAAAAGTGCATCCAAATTCGCAATTGTCTTCTTTCTTTCACTACGATAAATTAATATCGTCGAAAACCATATTATTTAATTTATGGTTGCGATTAATCGAGTAAACTGGATTTATAATTATTATAAATCCAGTTTACTCAATTAATCGCAACGTTACGCGTAATCACTGCTGTACAGTGACGGTAGATTTACCTGTATACGATTATGGAGAATAGTGAATTTAAATCAGAATTTAATTGTCGTTTTGAACTTATGCATTGATGGATTTAAATGCAATATACATCAAATGAAGCAGAAAATTGATGGCTTCTACACCATATAATTTTTTTAGCAGGTACCAATTTTATTTTGATGTAAAATCGTTCCCAACAGATTTCGTTGGGGATTACATAGCCAAAGAGTAGACGGTTTCCGACACAGAATTGACCTTTCCGCAGTTGTACTAGGAAGATAGATATCGGCAAGCGCAAAAAATGTCTCGATATCATCTGTAGTGTACAATTAGGTGGACTAGCGTATGAGATAACCTTCGACACGACCGCTTGTCGAAGGAAAATGGCGGCGATAAGTGTTGCTAAGGGTGTGAGAAAAAGTCGTTATCTGATTGGATAATCGATTGGTTTGATTGACAGGTGGCGACTGGTCAATTGTCCACCAACAGCCAATATCTTTACACTTGCGTACTCGGAAAACCCAAAGCTAGCTAACTGCATTTCTGAATGATCTACATGTGATGACCAACTTTCCAACCCAATTTGAATTGAAGAGCTTAGACCATATCGTTCTCTAGTTATCGGTTGGACAAGATCGGTTACGGATGGACCGACCTAGGCAAAGGAATAATCCCCTTTTTCTTAGAAAAAAAGTTTATGGAAGTTTATAGTGAAGTCAGATTATACAAGGAAGTTTTCTGCTTTGTCTTTTTTATATATCATACATGACATAAGCACTGTCACTGATTTAAAAAAAAAAAATTATTACAGAAAAATCCGGTATTATAGATATAATATCTACGGAAAAAAAACTTTTACTAAATGTAAACATGACCCAGAAACGCTGTTTTCGCAAGTACAGTAACACGTTACAACACATAACAACATTTCTCAGAAAATGAATTCGGTCCATCTGAACATTGTAGATCTATTCTCATCCATCTGGGGATATTGCGTTTTGCAATTAAAAAAAAAACAATAGAAAAAACATCATTAAAAAAGCGATATAAAATAAATATTTTACCTCCATATGATAAATGAATTTGTTCCGGTTTAATATACAGCTTTGAGCAAACACCAACGACAAGCAAAAATAAAGTTGCTAGTTGAATATTGAAATTGACAGTCATTTTCGACCACCCCATCTTGTTGTTTACATAAACATCCAGTTTCTGCACGTTTTTCACGGTTGTTCAGATATCACGCCACCGGTCATCAGATTCTGACTAACCGTAATCGTAACTACTCGGCCCTTTCCGTAAAGGAGAAAATAGTTTTCTGTATATAGAAACGCCGAGGAGTCCCGATTGATGTACGAGGCGTATTACTCGGTTACGGAAATGCCCGAGTGGTTACGATTGCGCGAGTGGTTCAATTTGAATTCGGTAATTTCCGTTGATATGTATTAATCAAAGCACTGAGAGGACAGCTGTTGGTTGGCTTGTAAACATAATAACATAAAAAAATACCAACTGAATACATCTCAATGAATGTATAAATTGAGCCGTCTGAATTACGATCACTTGGCCCAGAGACGTATTATACGTCTCTGCTTGGCCCAATGAATATTGCTGCACACAATGAGTTTTATGCATTGGAAAGGACACTATCAATATTACCAGCTAGAGACATAGATAACATGTTATATATATATAATTATATCTTGTCTCTGATATTACATTATGGTAGTAACAAATTTTAATATACATGTACGGTACGTCCCATACATATTATACATGTATGCCTCTTCTCGATCATATCAGAAGTCTGGGTATAGTGGTCCAAGGACTTATATATATACATAAATCCTTAAATTAAGTGGTCCTAGCAGCTACATACCGTACAAAAATGCATAGAAATCAGCCTTCGTAAAAACAAAATAAATACATACAGATTAAGTAATCTATACATAGTTTACACATCAACAATATTAACCTGACCAGGCGGTCATTTTGAAAGGCCTTGTTTGTATAAGTCCTTGATGATATTTATAGTTTTGTTTTGATAATTCTAAATATAGGAGATTCATATGTGATAACTACATTTTCTTAAACCTGATGTGCTTATGGGTTTTACAACTTCGCTATTATTTAAGTTATCTTTTATAAATTGAGCTGTTTTTAAATAACTACTTTTCTGATATTTCTATTAACCACATAAGAAATTTGCCATCAAAGATGGTCGCCAAGGGAGGTAGATATTGAAGATGTGGGAACTATATATGCATTCCTCAAATCCCGCCAATGATAACATCGTTGAAAACATGCTGATAGACAGATTGGTTATTCTGAATGTCTCAATATGTGAGATGCAGGAAAATGACATTGCTGCTTAGCTTCCATCGGCTTGTTTACTACATGTAGTATTGTTTTAATGCATTCCAATGTCATATTTGTGGGTTTTTAAGTAATAGCAGGCTAAAGTTTCAAATTGTCTTCACATGATGTTCTAACACATTTCAAGAATCAGGCCTAAGGTTACAAAACTTGGATTGCCCTTCAACTCAAATCTCTTATCTTAATTATCTTTTAATTTTCGAAGTTAATCATGATCGAACATGAATGATATTTTATTGATACATAATTCTAACAGCATAATTTATCTAAACATGCATTTATTCATTAATCAGTTCTATCTTTTCAACCATAATAATATATAATACTATGAGAATGGAATTGAGATCTAATCTCGCAGACTGTTCTTACTTTTTATTACCTCTGAGGCCAGGCCGTAAATTTCAACTTTTACGATTAATTTAGAACTCCAGATACCAAGCTAAGTCATACAGTATAGTCTTCTCTCTTGGGTCATTTATGTGTATGTTGGTTCCAGATCTCACAAATCAACTACACGTGGCTTAAGCAACTCAACATTATTTATCAGCAATAAATGGACATTGTTTATATTTTCAATTCGCAATAACCTGATCAGTGGTAAAATAAAAATACAAGATACAAATATTTATTTATATAGTCGGCTCATAATGTAACATTAAACATTAGCTATGTATAGGTATTTACCGACAGTACATTACGATAGTAAAGGTAATACATAGACAATTGACATATACATACGTATAAGATGGTCATAAAGCAAACATTATACAAGTTTTAGTATATGTGTTACTAAAATCTAAACATCAATAGTTTAAAATGCTATAGTAATAGATATTTTAGTTCAAGACAAACTTATATAGCTATTTTAAATGTTATACATATGGACTGTGAGAGACATAGATAACATCTCTGATATGGATAAAGATAAGCATTAAAATTAAATTTAAGGCAGCGTTTCTAGCTAGCATATAAATATGAGAAAAGCAGATTAAAGTTTAGAGTAGAAAATTCTGAAGATATAAACAAATCACATTTGCATGGGCAAACGTGAGAATATAAAGCTAAAGCAAAAAGGAAAATAAATAAATACATAGCATCTGAGTAAAAAGAAGCAATTTAACCGGGTTAATAAAATATATTCACATTTTGTTAGCTTCGTAACAGGCTGAACAAGTACATAATCTGATTAAAAAATCATACCCTCAAACCTGCTACGCTAAATTGCTAAACTGGTTCCCGGTGACTTAAGTGTGTGTACAAAGCCTTTAAATTGGTGCACTGCAACATGGAACGGGAACCAGTCTACGCTATTGTCGTAAGGATCCGAAGATCGAGTACTTTAGTCAGATTGAACAAGTACAGTTCTTTTCACTCCATGAGCCATCCAAGCTCCGGAAGTTGCTAAAATTGGTTTCATCTCTAAAATGTTGAGGTTCGCAGTCTTCTGATTTTCAAAGATGGTAATTTTGATTTTTGTAAAAGAGATTCATAATCAGATTTGTAGTTACTGTTAATAAACCTCAAGGCTATTTTTTGTATATATTTTCTATTTGTTTAGTATTAATTTCACCTCAGAAATGCCACGTTAAAGGGCATATAGTTAAACTTTGATAAAATAAAAGAGTAATAAATATTATAAGTTTACCGGGAGCTTGCATAAATATTTTCCAATTCTTTTTAGTAAATTTAACTGTCTTGACGCCTTTCTGAACATATCAGTAATATGTGCTTGTCAAAATTAAGTTTAAAGTCTACTGTACGTTACTCCTAAAAGTTTTACATCAAATGAAATGTATATGGTTCTAAAAAGTAACTTTGGAACATTAATTATTATGCCTGAAATGATTTGAATACAGGGAATAATCAATAGTAAATATTTTTTAAAGGGAGGCTTATTATGCCAAATTGCAGTAAAACGAAAAGAAAGTATCGGTATTAGGTCAAATGATAACACATTGCAAGCTGGGACTCATGTTTATAATGGTCCCAGTTACGAGTAGCTTTTTCAAAAAGCTTACATCCTTGATTTTAAATGAAAGCGTCTGAGTAACCGGGAACATTAATAAAATTAAACGGGTGAGTAAAACTGTATTTTATAATCTTTTTTTCAATAGAAATGGATAAATAATGCACAAGAAGAATGCAGAATTTTCCCAACGACGTTTGATTTAAAGTATGAGTTGATATGCATGCAGTACAATTAACCGCGATTTATTTGTCATATGATTTCGCGACCGGCATGAAGCAAAAGTATAGAACTATTTACAAACAAAAACTGTACGCATAATGACATATCACATTTGCTGTGATTTCATGCACAGAATAATTTAAATTCTCATGAAAGATAACTTTACATATATTCAATATCTGTGGTTTGGAATTGAATATTTTTTCTTGATCCCACTGAATGACCAATTCGCACAAAATTAATTTTTATGCCCTGTATCGATAGCCTGAAGCAATTTGACATTGGGGTGGCGGTGGGGGTGGGTTTGGGAGTGGGGTTCCGGGGTTTCCCCCTGGATTTTTTTTCAAATTACCACCATTAAATGATGCATTCTGACACCTACCACTATTACGCTCCATTGAATACATTACCAGAGTGTCAGACTTTTCGACCCCTAACTTTTTCGACCCCTAACATTTTCAACCCCGAAATTACTTGACCCCTACACTTTCGACCCCTAATGGCATTTCGACCCCTACATTTCTAAGGCTTTTCGACCCCTATTTCACACATTGTATTTGGTATGACAATAGATAATTGAATGGTTGTTAAAAATTCGTTCACACGTTTTTGTACTCCTATTAAGTGATGGTAAAATGATCAAATTGTACTTTATTGTTTATTTAAAGCGTTGTAAAAAATTAAATATATTACCTCAACATAATCTTGTTTACGACGACGCGACATCATGACAAACAATAGGGAACTAAAATGTCTTATCCAATCAAATAAAAATGCCTTATCCAATCAAGTAACATTCACAGTTTGTGTTATTACTTAAATTAAAATATTTTCATGTTTTACAAACTGTTACACGAAACAAATGATCAAAACGTCTTATATCACCTTTTAATGACAATTACAATGTTTTTTTTTCACCCTAAGAACATAATTATACAAGTATACAATTATCATCTTTAATGAACTCTTTCATCTATTGTAAACAAGTAAATTACAATAAAAAACAACAACAATAATACAATATTAATTAACAATTTTCAATGTTTCATAATAGCAATATAACATATTACAGATTACAAAATTTACACTAATTCAATATTGAATTGATTTTTTATTAACACAATTTCTTCAATTATCACATTTCTTCAAACAAACAAAAAATAATATTACGCATATTATATATATTCATTATCATGATGAAAAAAAAACTAATGTACAAAAATAACTAAATCAAGCTCAATATTCTTCATAATAATAAAGATAAAAAACTAGGGGTCGAAATGCCGTCACAAATATTCCCAAAGTAGGGGTCGAAATAGTTAGGGGTCGATAAGGCTAAGGATAAAAGTGGGGGTTGAAAAAGTTAGAGGTCGAACTGTCTTGCTACCCATTACCAGACCCGAAAGCGGTTGTCATCACCATGGCTACACCTTGTCGCGCTGTGATTTAGATGCAATATGGACTCTACATTTGGGAAATTTTAAAGATTCGTGATTTTGAAAAAAAATGCCGAAATTTCTTTTTTTTGCCGAAATATTGGGGCGGGGATTGCCGACCCAGCTCCGGCGCCTCTGGATAGATCGGGGGAATATTGTTTTTGGTCTCTCTATTTGTCTGTTTGTACCAAACTTTAACCTTGCCTATAAAATCAAACGCTTGCTCCTACATTCATCAAACTCCTCATGACAACCTCTACAGGACCTGTGCATTTTCAGGTCAGTAGATCAAAGGTCAAGGTCATGGGGTCATTGTGTTTAAAAAAATTCCTACATTTCTTTTACGATACTACTCCTAAATTTTTCATGGGATTTTGATGAAACTTTCACAGGCGTGTTGTTACCAAGAACCCCCACACATATATTCTGGGTTTTGTGATTAGATCATTTTTGACGGAATTATGGCCCTTTGTTTATTTTGTGCATTTTCAAGTTAAAGGGCACCTGGAGGGGGCATTGTGTTTTTGAAACACATCTTGTTAAACCTGTTTCTCTTGTCAGATTTCAGCACTTCTTACTGTTCTGGATTGTATGTTGCAAAGTTTTTTAATAAGACCTCTGTTGATGTTATTAAATGCTGTCAATGTGATGTGAACAAGAAATCATTACATTTTAATTACAGTGATTTTTTTTTGCTATATTTACTGCTGAATATGATTAGTTTCCCCTAAAATGGCCAGAATTTTCCCCTAACAAGAAGTGATTTCCACATGATTATGTTAAAAGAAGAAAAATACAACATTTTTCTCACCATTGTCACCAATTACAGTGTAGTAATATTTATGATTTAAACAACTAAATAATCACATATTCCATAGAAATAAATGTTATCATATATTCCCATTTTGAAGTTTGTTGCGCTAAATTTCCCCTTTTGATGGGCATGGGTAGTGACAAAATTTTGGAAAAAAAAATTGTGTGGTTTCATAATCCCAGTTTGTTTTAAAAGTTAAAAAATCTAAAATTATTATTTACCCTAAATTGTCGTATAAAATTGTTTACTGTTTTCAGATGTATGTCTTATGAAAGTGAGCTTAGCAATTCATCACCCTGGATACGGAAGAGATGATCACGGCCAGTGATACCCAGGACTTTGTTCCATTTGGCCGAGAATATGTACAGCAGCATCCTGGGAAATTTCAAATACAAGTAAATGTGCTCTTTTTTACTGATTTTTGACACAAAGTTTAAGAGGGGGGCATATTGGAGTCACTCTGTTGGTTGGTCAGTCCATCCGTCTGTCTGTCTGTATACAATATCACAAGTTTGTGGAGTGAACTACATGCACTTCCACATTCTTTAAGCGATTGCATTGAAATATGTTATTACCATGAAGTGTAGAGTCTGTAGATTTGCAAGACACAATTTTCATGCCCAGCGATTCACTCATTCAAAAGTTATGTGCCCTTGAACTTATCCATTTAGTGTGCGGTGGCACTCTTACTCTTAGCTCATGAATGTTTGTGGAGCAAACTACTTAAATATTTCTTAAGGGATTGAATTGAAGCTTGAAATATATTATCAATATGAAATGTACATGTGCGGCGGGGATATTTGTCACCTTTGTGACATAGCTCTAGTTGAATTTGAAATGAGGCCACTTATTAAGATTGGTTTACTTCACCCAAGAGCTGGTTGTGTTATTGACGTTTCTTTCTATTTTGTTTTTTTAGGTACAGAATGTGGTACATACTGATCCAGGCCTTCATTTCCTCAAATCATTCAGAGATATATCCTTACAGGATACAGGAAAGGTAGAACTATGGAAAAAGATAAATTGCAATACATATTGTTAAAGTTTCTTGAAACTTATAAAATGAAAAGATATAGTATTGGTGTTTCAAAATATTACCTCCACAAGTTAAGTCAGACTCTGTGGGTCAAAGACTGCATTGCATTTTATTTATCTTTAATTCAGGATCATGTTTGTTTAATTTTTGCTCCTTCTTCTGATAATTCTTATGTCTTCTTAACCGAAAGTTGTTGAACTTTTACTTGTGTTATATAACTTCAAACATTGGAAGTTTATTGGATGACAATTAAAAAAAACTAATGAAAAACAACATTTAAAAAAGCAATGCCATCTTCTGGGTTCTCAATAACAATAACAACTATCTGCAGGCCAATTTAGTTGCTTAGAAACAAATTTTGGCCAGTTAGAAATCTAAAGTTTTAAAAATACTGCTGGAAGAATGCCTGGAACCCCCCCCCCCCCCCCTCCTAGCAGGCCTTAAGTCTAGCATTTGGGCCTGTTGACCATGAACGTAATGCATCAAGGCATTCAGAAATGTTATTTTCATTCAATCAGTGCACATTCTAATATAGATAGGATTTCAAAATTGTAGAAAGAACAGTGGACGTTATATAGCCAGAAAGATGAAGAGAATGGTCGAGGTAGTTATGATGAAGAGTTGTATGTCAATGGTAACACAGTAGTCTGGAGTCGTGGAGGACAAGATGGATATCGTTATGTTGTAAAAACATTTACTATGGATACTCCAGTGTTGCAGGTTTGTTTCATGCTGGTACACCCAAATCCCGCCTTTTGACAACCCCAAAATTAAAACCACCTCATTAAAACGGGACCTTTTAAAATAATGAAATTTTCCTTCTTTTTTATGGTCTTTTAAGTATGAACATTACACAAACTATTTTTTTAGGTCAGTCTTCCGTTATATTCAGACCAGCCTGCTATTAAGACCACTTCCTAAAAGCCATACATGCTGGTCCAAGGACTTATATACATACATGGATTCGCAACTTTTGTTTTAACAGTTAAAAGTAATGAAATCCCATGGTAATGACACATGAATCAAAGGGATTTCATACTCTTGTTCACAAAAGCGAAAATATCTGCGATGACCTGAATGTTAATAACAGCAAAAATATCCTTGGTATTCCGAATGTTTCATCTTGGAGAAGAAAGGGTATGATAGATGTCCACTATCTTGGAATTTGAAATGTTCGACTGATGCTTTTTTCAATGCTTATACTTAGACTTTGTGGATTATAAATGTATCTGAATATCTTTAAGGAATTTGTTGCATCCTTTACCAATTTCCGTGCCCAATTGCTAGAGTATTTTTAGTATAATCAGGTAGTTGTATTTCGTTAATACAACTTCCTGGTATAATCAAGTTCGTAAACAACCGATTACAGCTGTCGAACATTGCCGAGTATATAGCAATGCATTGTGGGTCTAACAATATTGTTTGAGCTATTTTTAGCGGTTGCAAATCCATGTATGTATATAAGTCCTTGGCAGGTCTAATTAATGGGGTCTACTAAATATATGAGTATTTTGGATTTTTAACTCACCTGACTGAAGGCAAAGGTTCCAAGGGTATAAAACTTAAATCTTGCCTTTAGTAATGCTAAGTTGATTGTGAACATACAATATTGAAATTATTGATACATTGGTCTGTCGGCATAATTGATCTGAATATATACTTGGACATTAATTAGCTTTATCATTTCACTCACAATATGAATACATGTACTTTGATAGTCAGAGACTAGTCTCAACTTTTATAATATCAGGGCATAGGTGATCAATTCGAATCATGCCTCCTCTTCTAGTTAGCATGTGCTTCAGGTGGCTTCTGGTAAGCTTTTAAACTGTTCAAAATGATAGACTCAGTGTGCCCCATCCAAGTTGAAGCCCAAAAAATGTATTGCTATACGTGTATTACCTCTAACAATCATACTGTAACTATGATATGCATGCTGATAAGCCACATCTATTATGTATTACCAGTAGATTCACAACTGTTAAACCTGTAGTATTAAAATAATCAAGGCATAAACGTTTAAGGTGTTTCTTATACAATAATAATCCCAAACACACCAGTTATAATGGTAGTTTTATTCAGGATATTTGCCCTCAAATGCCAGCAGGAATGTTGGCTGGTAGCATCTTCTGTTCGTAAGAATTTAACCTTTATATGCAAAATATAAAGAATTAATTATTGACTTGAAATTAAATAATGATTATTTCAAATTTGCACTTATGTATATATTTTTGCAGGCATTGTGGTGCAACTTTGTCATTCCAGAAAGTTCCAATCCTGATGAAATTTGCTCTACACTTGATACAAAAGGTGAAAATATTATTTTCTATTTGGTATGGTACATGAATCATCATGTGGTATCACCAAATAACCGAGAGGCTTGGAATAAAAAGTACATTTTTCAGTTCAACATACAAAAATTCCTTCTTAAGATAGCAAGGACCAATTTTCACAACACAAGTTCACATTAATCAACAGACCATTATCTTGTACTGGAACAAATTTTGCCAGTCCATGTAAGTTTCAGTGAGCGAGAGTTCACTGTGTTTATGTTATGTAAACTGGACTATTAACGTTAACGCTTCATAGTACTAACTACCAGTACCAGTTCTAACTTCAATGGGACATTATTGCTTTAAATGATCTCTTTGTTAGCTATTGTCTTCTTACAGTTTCTTACTGACAAAATGCCTTATATTATGACTAGTCTATATGTTCCTTATACAGTACAACCTCTCCAGAGCGGCCCTCTGTAGAGCAACAACCTCTCTATAACAACACCTTCAAAATTTCCCTAACCTGATATTTACTATAAATTTAACCTCTGAAGAGCAACAACCTTTAAACTACAGCCAATATTTGCAGCTCCCACAGGGTGTTGCTCTACTGAGGTTGTACTGTATAATAGATTTACGCTTACAAACACATCAGAACAAGATCGTTTATTATATTTCAGGCGAAATATTATCTGGTGTATGTGTTGTTGAATCGAGTTGTGTAAGTTGTTTTATCAATGATGGAAGCGACTATTTGGCTGCACTCCCATTTCAGGTATGTATGATACTAGATTAACTCAAAGTAAATAGCTCTCTGGCTCAATTATTAATATAGCCTTTTCATATGTGTTTAGAAGAATGTACAACCTGCCTGCTTAGCTCAAGACGGGAGCTGAAGTCTACAGACATCTAGTTCATGAGTTTGAACCCTAGGCATGACCTTGTTCTCTGTAATAATTAAGTTGTTGACAACAAGCCTTAAGCTAGTAGTCTTCAAGTGCTGGTTTGAGTGATTCATGTGGAGAAACTGGCAGTAACTTGCAGAGACAAGGGGTTAGTCTTGGGTCAGAATTTAGGAAAATTGGCTAGTTTAATTGCTTGCTAAAATATAACTGAAATATTGTTTTAAGCTGGCATTAATACTGAAAAAATACTATATATTTACCAGACAGTACAAATAGTTAAGTTCGCCTTCATTGACATGATCAGTACTTGTTACATAATATTCATTACAGGTAGCACATGCTTGGGTTATAAAGAATGGACTTTTGTTTGAACGAATGGTTTCACCGACTGAATACAGTTTACAAAAGAGGTAAGCATGATGCCATTTCATGATTTGTACTTCCTTGATTGAATTATACATAAGGAAATTATCTCCCTTTGACATCACCCCAATCTGCCTAAAATAGAAGTCACATGAACTTAAATCATTCTGATTTTTATTGAAATTTTTTATGGCAGAAGGGCATTAATTGTTACCCCTGTCTGTCGTCTGTTCAAATTTTGGTTTCTGAGCAATAACTTCAAGAAATATTTCATGGATTGGTTTCATATTGTTCATGAAGATGTAAAAATTAAATACAGGTCAAGTTGGTTTTCGTTAAAATCCAAACATTTTCACAGGAGTTATTGCCCCTTTTTGACTTAACTGTCAGCAGGGATTCATGTCCTCCGCACATATTTGTAGTACAAAACTAAAAAGTTTGGCATTTGTTTTCTGAGGTAGTGATATTTTTTGTATTATATGTATTTTAAGGAGCATGTGTAGTAAATTCTGAAATACTTTATTATTTGTTAGTTCATCTCCTTTCCTCTATAAACGTCCTGTTAGTGAGTTTGAACCCTGGTCACAGCTCATGTTCTCTGTGACAATTTGATTGAAAACATTATGTCATAGGTCATAAGTCTTCCACTTTATGGAGTAACTCATGTTGGGAAGTTGGTAGTTACTTGTTGAGGACAAGGTTAGTACATGCACTGATATAGAATCCAGGAAAAATGGTTTCAGTGACTGCCTGTGGTAAAACACTTGAAAACTGGAATGATACTAAAATAGTTCAAGTTCAAAGTAATTTATTGTCGGAATAGGAGATATAACATTTTAATATTAGCTATTAATAGCTATTGACCCAACACAAAAATTGATTTCCTTGTTTTATCTACATACAGAGATGCTCCAAACCAGACTACAGTATTCAGCATGTTACATCCACTGGATGAAGTGGCACCAGTCATAACTAAAACAGGTCAGTATAATGTTTTTTCCATTCAGTGTTATTAGATGGGGGAAAAATAGATGTGCTGCTGTCCAGTGGTCTGTCCATCACGTAATTTTAGTTTTGATCAATTTTGTTGATGCTGTTCAGGGCACGAGTAGAAAATCGGCTACAGTCGTCCGATGTGACGAGTTGCTTTTGCGTTATAAAACCAATACAAAAAATCAATCAACAATAATCTCTTGCAGCGGAATAACGATACGAAATGTCTGTTCATAATTTCTTGTTTAACAGATGGAAAAAATAGCCTTGACACCGGTTTGGAGTAAATGCCGATCGCCCGGTTCTCTCTGTGAGCGGCGAACGACTACTATCAAATGGACAATACTTAATTAATTTTACTCTTCGTACTTATAGCGTACATTTTACGAAAAATAGATGTGAAATGGACCTAGTTATCATTTGAGAAATGAATGGAGGTACTTAATATTTATACTCGGATTAGCCGTGTCGTGATACCTGTAAAACGGCCCGGTCTGGCATTTATCCTGACTGTTCTCAGGATGTTTATCATTTTCGGTTTGCTGTCATCTGTTTCAATTACATATTCAGTTACTTAGCTGTCTTGAACTCCATCCTCACCTGATACAATTATTGTGACAGCTTACAAGTTTTAAGTATGCATTACTATGCCACTGTTACTGTCAATAATAAAGTTGTTCATTGACAACCTTGAATTGTTTTAAAATGGTGTAATGTCATGAAGGAATCCAATGCTTCAGAAATGAACATTAGGTTGCATATTTTGCTGTTTAAATTATCAAAAAGGCTCAGTAAGTGTTTGTATAACTACTATATACATTTACTGTTTCTACTGTGCTTTTTCTAGCAAGTGGTGGTAGGACGAGTGACATCAAGGGCAGGACGAGTGAATTTTATATGTCACTCGTCCTACAGGACGAGTGCCCCTCAAAATATTTTTCATGCCCCTCAAAATATTTTTCATGCCCTGACTGTTACAGATGCATGTACCGTCTTGCTTTTGTACTCATCTTTGTAGAATTTGTAGCAATTTTCTTTTTCTATTGTACATCTATTTTGCTATCATAAGTTAATCAGCTGCTGAATTAATACCTTGTTACTGTATATTAATATATTTCGGTGAAAATTGAATTTTTAAAATCCAATTAAAATTATAATCAATCTTGTGTATTAAACTTAGTTGTAAAATTGAAAAATTAACTTATAAATGCTTAAGAATCCAGTTTTAATTTGTTGAATGAGTTATTGCTGATTCATCTTAAGGAGTAAAAAAATTGTTTATTTTTGGTTACTGAATATACTCTAATTTCTCTGAGACCCTATACTTTTAAATAGGCCCAAGGATTGGTACAGCCCCTGCATCACTTCTTTACCTTTCTGCATGCTTTGAATAATAAGTATGAAGAATTATGAAAAAGAAATTCCTTACCTACCTACCCTATTTTTAATGAGCATGCAACCAGAAACAGATGTTTCTATTATGTCTTAATGACATGAATTTATAGAACAATCTGTTTTATTGCTTTGTTTTAGGTACTGCTGGAAGTCATAAGATCTCGTATTTAACTGATAATACTCAACATGTTGTGTTCTCCAGTGTAGACTTGTCTATTGTACTCACATATGATACCATGGTTGGTGTTCACTCTGCTTGGAAAGTCAGGAGGGCTAGACAAGAGGTACGATTTCTTTGTTTCAGTCGGTTTAACCATGTTAATGATATTTCAGTTACATGATGGCAGCTGGTTCACTTAATCCTTAATTTAATTTCAATATATTTTTTGGGGGATTATGCAGTATACTTCTCAATTTCTTCATGATAAAGTTCACATTGACTTATTCTGTATTCAAATGTTTGTAACAAGATACATGCACTTGTAATGAGATAACCAGTAGTCTTGTACACTCTTGAAACTGATTGTACAAATGTAAAGCTTAATACTTGTTGCTTTCCTTATATTTAGATGCGCACTACATGACCATTAATCATTAAAACAACTTCAGTCTGATCCTGTTCTTATGATTAATGTATTTGTACCTTACAGGAGTGTGGCGCTGTGTGTAATAACTGGGATCAAACAAACAGTATGTACCAGATGGGTCCATCTACACCAGCTCATAACTTAAACCAGTCCAGTAGCAACATGTCTCGATTCTTTGGTAACATGTCAGCAGCCCAGTCTCCTCAGGTGTCACCGTTGCGATATTCTGGACGTATCAGCTCCCCAGCCTTCTTGTCTCATTCTCAAAGTCCATTGACATCTAATCCTGGCATTGATAGGTAACGTCTGTTATTAAAACTGTTTGTTGTACCATAACTTTTTATGCACCTAGAATCAAATGATGTGGGGCATATAGTGATTGCCGTGTCTATCTGTCGGTCCTGGGTAAAGTCAAGCTGCCATCGGGACATATACGCTTATCAGGGGTGACAATATATCGGATAAATCAGGAATTTGGGATTCATCGGACATGAAAGAGCTAAATGATTTCTGAGCAAGATAAAAGTTATTTGATGAAAATATCTCAAGAAATGGCAAAGTTACGGTCAATTCAGTTTGTTCTGAAGGATTTTCTGTAATACAAACTGAGTTTAATATGGAAACAATGTGGTTTGTACAAAAACCGTTGCCCCCACATGTTTCAACAAATGTATTTGTCTCTCTTTTTTCAAGATATTTGATCATTTCAGCTTAAAGCAGAATTGAGATGATAAATATGAATATTTGTGCTGAATGCAGCATTTTTATCTCACCTTTCAGAATTCTTCTTTACCTATCACCCATTGTCTATTGTTTGTTCATTTAACAGCTTAAGTTTTTTTGGTGGAAACAAGATCATGTAGAGGTTTTGTGGTTTGGATTTAAAGTACAACTGATAAGCCTTCTTACTGATCTTCTATTACCATATGAGCAATATAGGTAGGAATGATTTTCCATCTGAATGCTCGTTACTCAAACATTTAGTTCATGAAATGGTGCCAACCATGTCTGATTCAAAAATAATTTGTCTCAGCCACAGTAATGCTTGAATTCTAAGTGTATGCATATTACATGACTGTTTCAGACCACTATATGTTTAAATTCTTGGCATGATGTATGAATGGTTGTTGGTTATAAATTTTCAGACGTTCACAAAGTCCTGCCATGTTTGGAAGCAGTTCTCTTTATCGTCTTAACACACCATCTCCACAAACCTCAAAGTCTCCAGGAAACTTTTATCGCACTCCAGCAAATATGTCTCTCATTAACGAGAGCTTCACTGATTGGTCGGAACCTATAAACCCTGAAATCTGTTTGGAGCATATTTGGACTGAGACAGCACCGGCGATAAGGGACGGTTCATTAGGAAAGTCATCGAAAGCATTTTTGACTCGTGATTTGTGTGGTCAGCAGTATTTGTGTTATGTGATATCGTATAGACAACAGTTACGTTGTGTTAAATTTGAGGAAAGTAATGATCTGAAGAAGTTAGTGTTTGGTACAGTGAATGTTATTCCGTGTAAAGATGCAGTGCCTGTTGAGAGTAAGGATTTATTAATAGTTCTAGACACAAGTGGATGTCTCTACGTGTATAGCGGTATAACTAAACTAAATCGTCTGTACGTACCTGCACTTCCTATGGGAAACATGTCAATGAGTTTATTAAGACAGATGACACCTTTACAAAGTCCAGTGCGAGGTGGTGTGTTCACTTCTAGTCGTCCACCGAGTGCAATGGATGCCATGTTTGACGAGGAATTTCAACTTAATCAGATATCACCAGTGCCAACAGAACTTGAAGAATCAAGTAATTTTGATGAGCTTCCCCTTGGATGTGGTTACATACAGTGCTTAAGGGACAATATTGCTGATCGTTTTACCATTGAACTTACCAATGGACACTTGTTCAGATGTACAGTTCCTGATATGACCAATTTACCTGGAATCGATCTCTGTTTGAAAGTAAGGCTCCTATGATAAAGATTGGATTCAAGCGAACATGTGTACACAGTAAAATACAGTTGTAGCAAATTCTGACAATGAAATAATGGATATAGTGAATTAGTTATTTCATTATTACTTAGCAAATCTTTATTTCAACGTAATTGTGAAATTCTTTATAGAGAAGTGAATGTCTAGGTCCCTGGAAATTCACTGTAATCTTTTACAACAATGATAATCATATCAAGTAAAACACTAGGAGAAAAAGCCCTTTCTCTAGGAAGAAAATTAAGTGGTAATTATCAAGGCAGGTTTTTTCTGACTTTACTCCATAGATTTCATGAAAAATTATCGCTATTTTTTTTTATCTTTCTATAGGCATTGAAGCATATGTTACCTAGAGATCTAGCTTTACAGATGACTGGTCGATGGTACACAGAACGTAACGCTCCAGGTGGTGTCGGTTCACATAGAGAATGGTTGATGTTTGTAAGGTCTTTGCTAACCATGATGGGTTATGATACTTGTAGACTACCTCTGACTTATAAGGTGAGTATTATTGCATCTAACAGAAAATCAGTAGTCCCTCAGAGTTGAGTGTTCCAATTTCATCCAGAACCAAACTTCACTGGTGAGGAAGCTGTACTGCTGGCTTATGGACACTAGAATGTCAATGGTTCTACCTAGGTGTAAACTTGGGGTCTTCCCCAACCATAAAAGTCTAAAAATTTGTCAAATGACTCTGGGAGTCTGGCTGTTGTTGCAATTTTTAACCTCTGATAAAAAAAAGTTTGTGATAACGAAACTTGAGTCATGTCAGTATACATGTATCAGTAAGTCATGGAGTATTTTATGTTTGAAACAAGAGGTCAAGGTCAAAACTTGAGATTGGTCTCTATGCTCAAATCTCATTCAGACATTTGATTTTTCTGAGTGAATTATAAATGGTAATCATGAAACAATGACTGTCAATATTAACTATCTGAACTTGTATTTTAAACATTTCACCCTAATTTTTACTCATTTCTTATTTGTATACAATTATTTTCCATGTTGATCTCACATGCTACATAATGTGTGATGGCCAGATAAGTGTTTAAAATTACTTTCTGAACATTCTGTATTCCACAGTATTCCTGTTATTCTTTACAGAAAATAGATTTGAAATATGATTATTAGTGTCACTGATTTCAGATATAGTCTCAAGTGATATAATATAGCCATAATTGTTTGCCAGTTTTGACAGGTATTGTTGGGATAAAACCTCAGTGCATGCATACTAAAGTGTGCCCATTGTTCATAGCCTGTCATAGGTGGTCTATGTAACCATAAGCTCAGGCTTGGCTGTTTTTTACTTGCTTATCAAATTATCTTATGGTATGTTAATCATGTTGTCTGTTTAAATTACAGCAAGAACTTGATATGTCATTGTCTCCTGTGTCTGCAAAGAAAGCTAAAACAACAGATCAAGGTTCGGACGAGGTTTGTAGTTTTAAGGATACTTTTACTATTTATGAGTATAAGAGATATCAATATATATTTTGAAAAAGCTTTATTTGTGATATAAATGTTCATCATGTAATAGTGTTAAAAACTTTATTCTGTGAAGAAACTTCATAACTTCAGCCGTAATGTGGGAAGTTGGATTCTGTTCCTAAGATATAATATTTATTTTACATGAATTTTGAAACAAACTTTTCACAACATATATCAATAATTCAATCACCAAAAAAAGTATCTTTGGTTATTAAGATGTACCGGTACTCGCCTCTCAATATGGGATTACAAAGGTGTTGTACAATTTCAGCCAAAGAAGGATTTTAACTCTAAGCCTCGGATCGGGAATTCAGAGCTCTATTCTGAGATGATGTTACCTCTTTAGAAAGAAAATATGCATGCTAACATGGTAACTTTTAGATACTTCAGATGAACCATGATGCGATAGATGTTAAATAATGCGTTTATATTTGTTTTACCCATGAAATTTGATTAGCAACCATTGGGCATCATGACATTCTTCATTTTTATGAAGTGAACTATAAGTTTGATATTTTTGCAGGACTGGGAGACAATGTTGAATACTGATCATCATAAATTTGCTGTGGACAATCTAGACGATGTACTGGGTCTGATAAATTGTATGTCTGCATCGGATTCGAAAAAATCTACCCAGCAAGCCACAATTAACACAGGGGCCATGTTGTTCAATCATATTCCTGCTTGTTTTATGGCGCTACATCTTATTTATGAGGTATTGTTTGTTAAAAATTGCTTTTTAGAATAAAATCTGGCCTTGAGTGTGTATAATATAAGCCACTGAACATATTTTTTTATAGTGGTGGCTTCACTACTGTCGCAAACCACCAAGTTGAACTTAGTTTCATAAAAAGACTTCCAGATTATCTACCATTAAGTGCAGTTATAGTGAACTTGTAAGTGTCATATATGGTCAATGGATTTCCTCACACCAAGCTTGTCTTTATGTCAATGTAATGGATATGGTAACATTTTGATGGATTGAAGTTAATGTACAGGTCCAAGGGAATTCCCTATAACTGTACTGCTACTTATGATTTAATATGTGAGTCATGCCTGTTTTAGACATTGAAAAGGAAAGTCTGAATTCCTCAAAGAACTTTCATTTAAACTGACCACTGGTTAGTAAAGTACTCCTGTTATATAGAAAGCATCGGCTGCTCAACTTTACCACGTGTCTCTGTTTACTAACAAAGAGTTTATCAGCAAGTAGCCACACCTACCAGGAAATTCAAATTTTCTGTTAGACAGGTTTAAACTTTTTCACAAAGTAACACTTATAATTAATATATTACTAAGTTTTTTTTTGAAGAAATGTTTTTACATGGAATAATTTACCTCAGCGCCATCTAGTGGTTTATATAATCCTGTTACCCCTTTAAGGGATGTTTGTGAAACAGGCTTCTGTTGTCTGTCTCCATTCTGTAAACCATGGTCAATTATCCTACCATATGCTATATTTGAATATTTGTTCTTGATTTCAGGAGCTGAAGTTGAATACTTTACTGATAGAAGATTTAGAACAACTCTCTACCATTGTTCACCAGTTAGCTCTAGATCTACGTTGTGATGAATATGTTGATTACTACCGCCGAGACTTCACAAAGCTGAACAAATTTAAAAATGGTGTCAGTCAGGTTAAAGAAGGTGAGTTTTACTGCTATGACTAGGTTTATAAGTATTTAAGCTGAATGGAAAGCCTCAGTAGTTGAGTGATTAGAAATTGCAAGCCCCACACTGCTGTGAATTCAAATCCCTACCAGAATTGGAAAAATTCTTTGTTTGAGGAAGCTGTCCTGTTGGCTTTCTGAAGGTTGTGGTTCTACCCAGGTGTTTGCCTGGTGTCTTTCTCCACAGTGAAAGCTGGAAATGTTGCCCAATGACCATGACTGTTGGTGTGATGATACACTTAAGAGAAAAAAAGAGTTGTGATTTCTGTGAAGAAAGATGGCAGTTACTTACAGAGAACAAGACTAATACTGGTACAGAATCCAGGAACTTGCAGGTTAACTGCTGATTGATATCTTAACTGAAATACAGTCAAACCTGTGAACAAAGGCCACCTTTGGGAATGGGATAATGTGGCCTTTATTGACAGGTTACCTTTATTCTGAGGTCATTTTGTTTAAATTAATTAATGGTGGTTTTTGAAAGAATTGCCTTTATTCACAAGATGGTCTTTGCTCAGAGATGGCTGTTAACACAGGTTTGTGAGTACTGTTCAAAACAGATGTATAACAATAATAAGTGTTGTCAAGCCTGTGAAGTTTAACTGTTCTGTTTTAAGTATTTATATGCATTTGTTTATTCACAGAATATTTAGAGAAGATGCAGTACCCATCATTGTTCACAAAGAAACCTTTATCCATATTTAACTGGATATTGAGAAGTTTAGAGGGACAGAAAACTGGTGCATTTATGTACATACCACTTGTCTGTAATAATATACAGAATATTGTATCAGTGAGTGCAATTATAACAAATTTGTTTAATATGATCTCATATAAATATCTCACGTCAGGTATCATCAGGAATGATTAAGAACCAGGAAAATTTATTCATTTCTAAAAAGGTAGGGATATAATTTCCCTGTTCACCTGTATCTCCTCTCCCCACCTTCTTGGGTGGCTCTGGAATGACCATAACTCTTGGATGGGCCGTTAAACAACACATGAATCGGGTATTCAGTTGTATATCTTCTCTCCCCTCTCTCTCCTGTGTGGCTCTGAAATTATTACCATAGCTGTCAAATGGGCAATTTAACAACAGATGAACAAACATAAACCAAATTGTATGGTTGAATCATCTACACTTAACTCTATTTGTAGTAATCATATATTCTATGTGAGTAGGAAGCATTACCGCAAACAAAATAGTTTTTGAGGATGGCTTTATTCGTACATGGCTGTTCACTAAAAATTTTGTTTTTCATATATTTTATCTAACTGATTAGAATTTTAATGTTGCTTTATTCAATCATTGTATAACTAAATTTGTATTTTAGTTATATGCCTTGCTGCTTAACAAACATATGAGCACAGAACTTGCTGTAGAAAAATGTCTCAGAAAAGTCCCTCCTTCAGGTAAGCAACAGTGTAAAATCTTCATTTATAACATGAAAAATTCAATATGCCAGCACCAATCTTGATTTCCTTTTGTCTATATCATTTTTATGAATGCATGGGCTCAAACATGTTTAGCCAGCCCTCTTAACTCAATGGGTAGACTGTTAGGTTATGAGTTTGAACCCTAGGCAAGGCACATTGTGTCCAAAGTCAATTATCTCTCCATTACTGTTACTAGTTGTTTATATGGAGAAGTTGTGCAGAGAAAAAGGTTAGAACTGGTACAGACAGAATCTAATAGGTTAAGTGCCAGTTGGTATGTAACTGTAATACTGCTAAGAATAAGCATAAAAAACCTGGAAAATTCATTTCAAGAGTATCATTTGATTTCTTCATGAATGCAGCCTTAGCGACAAAGCTTAATTACATTTTGTTCTAATTTACCCCTAGTTTCTCTATTTCTAGTAAAAATTCTGCTGAAAATTTTTTCCCGTATCTGGTATTCTACAAGTGTAGACTAATGTTTTATTTTTTATTTGACAGGACACAGAGCTCCGACTTGTGATATATCCATGTCTAGAAGTTTCTGTAGTGCCAGTCCTACGCACAATCACTTGGAAAGAACAGTATTATACATGACACAACTTGGTATCTATAACGATTTGTATTCTTACTGTATCCCCGACATTCTCATAATTTATTGGACCTGCTCAATTCTGCCATTTTGTATTTGTAACATGTAATAGAAATATGGAATTTTATTTATAATTTTGTACTGAGAGTTTTAAATGCACAAGAACTTTGATTTTGATTGGCCTTAGATTTATCTGATGTAAATTAATCATGATTGAATCATATGTGATTTTATTGTTGTTCGGTACGAACAATATAGTTATTACCCTATTTCAACTTTTTCTGCATACCGAACAGCTTCCATTAACCTAACTTCCGCCTAAGAATATAGTTCCTATATTTCAATTCAATGGCTAAATACAAATTCAAATATCATGTGCATTTAAGTCAAAATTATATGGCTATGCAATATCGTAAACGAGCTATACAAAAAAAAATACAGTAAAACCTCGATTATCCGAACACCGATTATCCGAATACCCGGTATTATCCGAATAAAATCTATGGTCCCGATTACGTCGCTATATATTTCAACTACAACGAACCCCGGTTATACGAATCGGATTTTACGAATACCTGGTGTAATCCGAATACATTATTTGGTCCCCAAAGTTACGAATGCACGTATTTTCACACCCATTATTCGAATTCGTCAATTGATAACAATGGCCAATTGAGAATCAAATGTCGTGTGACAATGTGTAACATCAATTTATACATGAAGCGTGTCAACAGTTTAATTATCGTTAAGTTGATCATATTGTTTGTTACGATTTTAAACTAATTTCGACGAATATTTCACAATGATCTCGGGTATAATAAGTTAATACGCGTACGTACCTGGTGATCTGTATTCCAGCGTCATTCAAAATTTAAAAACTAATTCGAACACAATTAATACAAAACTAACTAGAATATGATGATTTAGTGATAAAATGTTCCAAACAAAAAAAAACATAACATCTTTGATTTTAAAATGACTTTTTTGTGACGATAGCGATGTCTAGTCGATTGTTAGTAAATAAAGTGTGAATGACATAATTTTGGGTCGGATTGTGTTCTGCATAATCCATAAATACGCAGGTATTCATTTAACAAGAATTATTGTTTCATTTGTTAACTCATATACATTCATAAAACAAAGATAAATAATTAGTGTTTGCTATATATTTTATCGTATTCTTATTATAACGTCGTGTTTGTATACGAGAGTTAACTCCCTTGTAAAATACGGACAGTAAGGAATTTATCGTTCCCAAACAGTACATCATACTGAAATGGATTATTCGAAACCATGGATTATCAGAATGATTTTTCAGGGCCCAATGACATTCGAATAATCGAGGTTTTACTGTAGTCGTAAAAAATCTAAACGTCCTCTCCCTTGGATTACTACAATAATTACTATCAGTACACACATTTCAAGGAAGGATGACGTCATAATTCTCGTGCTGCATATGTTAATTTAGTCTAGTTCCTAGCTTCTTTTGTAAACGTATAGAAGTCATCATTGAATTCATGGACGATGTGATGATTACTGTGAATCTACCAGATATTAAAAAAGTGATTCATCGGGAAGTTTTAATCGATTATTTTAATGCTTATAACATTTAACTTTTTCTTCGAGCATGTCTTCATGTATGATATAAATTATTACATTCTGCATAAGTTGAGTATTCAAAGAGGCAGGTAATGTAGACTATGTAATATTATGCTTATTGCTGAACTACTTTGGGTGATCAGATGGGAAACATAAATCAAAGTACTGAAAGCACATGGAACGGGAACAACTGTAACAACTGCATAGCGGGTGTAGAAAAGCGTTCGTAGTACTAATGTCTGCATCAAAATTCATGCGCGAACTATCGTTCGTTTTCCAAAACTCACCCTACATAAAAATCAACCTTTGACTAATTTGTAGTTCCTAACAACAGCAGAACCTTCAGAGCTTTGATTGCTTTCAATGTTAGGAAGAAATTTTTATAGTGATTACTGGATGCTTGTTCTTTGTAGGCATGACTGAAAGTGACCTGACCTATCTTCCTGTTGGCGTGGTTCTGCCAATCAGAGAGGCCATGTTTCATTGTAGATGTAACCCTCCTTCCGATTGGCCAGAAGAAGCGTACACTCTGATTGGTCGAGAGGACATTAGTAAATTGCTGTCATTACAAGACAAGAGTGATGTGTCTCCACCTCCTGGTATATTTAAAAGAAAGCCAAGTCCTCAGTCTCAGGGAACTAAGGAAGAAGATGATGGCATGGAACATTTAGATGATGAGGTTTGATATAATAAAGTTAAACTTGACTCAGTTTGGGATATTTCAGAATGGTTCCATAATTCCAGTTTAAGTCATTTTGGACTGGTTTAAAGATTTATACGAAATTAAAGAGAAAACAGAAAGAATAAAGTGATACAGTACGGTTCGGGTGATTTGTCCGGAAATCGCGTTTACCCCGCGTTCGTAATCAGCAATTTATAACCCGTAGCAGTGATTTTCTTCGCGGCATCACCGCAATGTCACTATTCACCGCGTTTTATGACTTTTTATCAGACGGTAATCTTTGACCGTAATTCGCGAACGTGTAAAGCCGACTCTCAAGTAGCTTAAATTATATTTATTGTGAATGTTTCTTCTACTTTCGCTTTCATTTTCCGAAAACAGTCACATGTTAAGATAATTCAGGATTTAACACTTACTAAATCAAGGCATCTGATTAAATTTTGTCAAGTAGGAAATCCCATTCTTGAAGTAAATATGTAGAAAAACCGCCGAATTTGTAAATTGTGTAGCAATGTTTTACATATGCAGTGTTACGTACAGGGCGAGATTTAAATGTCTACTTTTAGTGTTTTATATATCGAGTACCAGGGCGAGAATCATTATTTAGACCGAGTCACACATATTAGGTAACAATTTGTTCACAAAAGCGTAATTAAATAATGTGTGAATAACACTGTTATTGACAAGAAATTTGTAAGTTTCGAGTAAACATCGCGTATCACCGGGTTGAGCGATCGTAGCCGCAATCCACCTTGAATTATTGCCCTTCATCGTCGCTCTAAATGCGACGGCCAAAATTCAAATCGCCGCATTGATTGATCTACCTGTGGTATAGCGTGATTTTAATTCCTCGGCGATTCGCGATATTCGGACAAATCACCCGAACCGTACTGTATTTGTTATTAAAGAGATTAGAAAATCTGATGGATTAGATGCAGAAATTAATGTGGAGTGACAGAACTGATATCTCCATTGTTTTCACTGTATTGTAAAAATATCTACAAAGTTTAACTGATATTATGGTTAACTGATGAATGTGTATTGTTTTCTGTGAAGCTAATGTATGATATATCATCATAGTACTAATCTATTATTACCTGATGCAGAAATTTCTTATAATTTTTGTCAAACCTTCTCATGGCAAGCTGGACATTGTGACAGATCTGTGAATGTGTGAGGTTCCATCTGTATGGACTACTTTTCTTGTGTCCATAACTTTGTCATTTATCAGGGTATTTTAGAATTGTATGACGCAGAGGTTGAACATGTTGAAAGGGGTTGTCTTGAATAAGAACTGTGTCCATTTTTCAAAGGTCAGAATTGTCAGTGGGTTTGATAATTATGTTGTCTTTAAAGCATATAGTTTATATATTTCATTTGAAAGACAACCATACTGTCAGATAATAATATTTTCTTATGCGCTTAATTAGGCTTTACTGTATATATTAATATAGTATTACACGGATATCATCTATTTCTAGTATCAGGTAATAGCTTTTGTTATAATGATTAAATATTCATATATATATTTCAGTATTTAAGGTTACGCTTCAGTGAAGATTTGCGTGTACAGGAAGCCAGACGGTTACTACAGTCATCTCGTCCAGCCAGAATAGCACTCGTACAGAAACCTGAAATCAGGTAGAATTTTAATGATTAAACTTGATAAAAATAAGCAGCCATTTAAAGTGTATGATTACTGTAAACTGTAATACTGAGATCATTTACAGATTTCTGTTAGTTATCATATTATGTACACAACTAATGAACAACAAATGCGTGATTTGTTTAATTTGGAAGGTTGGTATTTTATGTCACTTTTTGAGAATACTTGTGCTAACTAGAACTTTTGCTGTGCTCCATGTGTCACAGATTCTAACACTTGTTACTTCTGTATATGAAATGTTCATGTTATTTTCTATACAAATAAATGCGTTGTAGAGTGGCTGTTGGTCACATAAAGTCCTACAGGAAATAGAAATAGTTGAATCTATTGTTTCCTATCTGACCCTTTTTTAGGGGCTGACCCAATAGTTTCAAATAGCAAAGTTCAAAGTATGAGAATATTTGTGCAAATGATGCAGGAGCATTTCGTAATGCCTTGTCCATCTGAGATTAAGTCATGCTGCCACTGGGAGAATATGTGTTTATTGAACACAGCTTCTTGTTTTATTGTAATCTTATCCACCGGTGGCCATAAATTCTTGTCTGATGGTATTAAAGTATGGTTATGTATTTGTTTATTTCAGTGATCATGATTTTATTGAGGAACAGGAGAGACATTTGTATTCAATATGTATCAGAACAATGGCACTGTCTGTTGGCAGGTAAAACTTCTAGTAAAATCAGTCAATAAAGGCCATCTTTGAGAAAGACAAATTGTGGCCATTATTGACAGATGGCCTTTATTTGGAGGTCATTTTGTTCTAAATATAAATAATCAATGACGATTTTTCAAGTGATTGCTTATGTTTTACTGTTTATTAATTTTTCTTTGAATCTTGGTTCAGAATTTCGCAAATTTTGTGAGATTTGATTTTTTTTCTTGTCCATCATAAAAAGGGAGAATATTATCAGACTTATTGAAGTAATGTAACTGTTGGGTTGTCCGTTAATTATTCCTACCAATTAACTGATTAACTACTCAAAGCTTATAATTAGATTATCACAATTTCTATGTAATAGTACAGCAATTTAAGTATTTGTCATAAATTTTGTGTGGTACTCAGGCCTGTAGGGAGCAACTTCAGACTGGGGGAGGGGTCTAATTTTAAGATTTTGTCTGACAGGGGGGAGAGAATAAGTTTTGCCTCTTTAATTTACCATGAAGTAAAAATTATTGGGGGGGGGGGAGGGGCCTCCCTGGTTCTGTTCCTATAGCCCTGGTATGTGTATCCACACTGCCTACTTTACACTAGCACTGTTAGCTTAATTAGTACCTGATAAGTTAATTAACTAAAAGTTTAACTGCTCCATTGTTGCCATTCCTACTGTCATTGTTTGAATTATTATTTACTGTAATGCTGTCTGTGATATTGTAGAGGGATGTTCACACTGAGTACATATCATCCATTACCCACAGAAACTTTACCTATACCAAAGTTATGTTTGACTGGAAAAGCCCCACCAAGGTTAGTATGGAATTACCATTGCATTATTTGTTAAATTGGGTTTAATGTAATTTTCAACAATTTTTAAGTCATATACAGCAGCTGACTCACCTATCAAATTTTCCTAGACTGTTTTCTGACCAGTACTAACTTACCCTTCCACAAGGAACTGGCAATTTCTCTACATATTGAAGAAAATCGAAATGGTTGTTATTTTTTCATCGAAGAGTATGACCTGATTAAACCCTAATCACCAGGATGCTAATTAGCACACTAACCATGGGACCATGGCCATGGAATTGTCATTGCAAATATTGTAATTAATGCATGTTACTTTTTGTTTTTTTAATGCAAGATATTTCAAATTAGTTTCTTATTGTTATTCATTGTAAAATGCACATCAAAGTATTTTGTCTTTTATTCCATAAATTCATAAATACATTTTTACATCACCTATAGACTTCATGTAGCCAACAGAACACAGAAGTCTTAGATTAGGTTTTACCATATACTTTTATTGTCTTTGTTTGATGTTTTTCTTTCAATCGACCATCTAAAGCTTCTGGCTGTAATATTGTTGTTTCACTTATTTTCGTTGTGGATTTAATTTCCTGGGCCGGCTCATCCATGAATATAAATGTGAATTACCTGTCAACAATTCTAAAACAGTTATTTATATGTATTATATTGTTCTCTACTAATGAGGTTATTTTATTGAAGAATATGACTGAAAACAACTATGAAATTTCTTTTTTTATCAAAAATATCTAGATCCAAAAATTTATATTAAGTAGCCATTTTAGTAAGAACCATGAATTCAACAAAAATAAATGAAATCACAGTAAATGAAGGCCTCAAATGTGTTGATTAATTCATTGATATGTATATTTATTTCACTCATACAATAATTGATGCTTATTTCAGAAATACAACAGTTGACCTGTCTCATATAGATACTGTCCCGAACATGACGGCATGGCCCCTGTTCCACAATGGGGTTGCTGCTGGTCTCCGAATTGTAGATTTCTCACAAGTAGATTCATCTTGGATAATGTATAATCGACCCAAGAGTAATGAATTAACTAACGAGTTTGCTGGATTTCTGATGGCACTCGGCTTGAATAAACATCTTGTAAAAATGCATATACTCAACAAACATGATTATCTTAGCAAGGTATGATTATTTTATGCAGTAGAACTTCATACAATGACCACCTCAATAGCAAGACAACTTCATTGTGACAACTACTCCCCTTTCTGACTGGTTTTCGATATTTTCTTATTTTTGAACATATTTTCCATATTACCTCTTTAGACTGGTTTTCCATTATTTCCTCATTTTAGACTGGTTTTTCTTATTTTTTCTGTAATTCAACTTGATTATGATAGTAAGTCACTTTCAGTATAATGAAGTCTTTCCTCCAGGCATTTTTAGGATTGCGTTGTGCCATGCCTCATAAGCAATAGCCCATACTTCCCTATCAATTTTACAAAGGGCCTTGTGTCACTCATGACTCATAGACATGCGGTTTTGTAGGCCTTTGTCTTGTTAGACACAAGCAAATGGCTACTTTTTAGGATCCTTAAGTTTGTTTTTTTATATTGTGTTTTTACAATACTGTATTGTACAATTTTAGACAACAGTCAAATTAATTATGCACCTGTTATATATAAGGGACTTAACTATAAGGGATTGGAAATGGTGTGAACCTGAAGTATTCTTTTAATTGCTTTTTGAAAATAAATTTTCTTTGATTACTGCAAATATATAAAGAGAATTGTGTGCAATTTTTTTATCAGAAATGTGCAATGATCTATTGTTAATTACTTTGTATCTCATTATCTACAACAGGAACATGAAATGACAACAATTGGATTGTTACTGGGTGTAGCTGCTGCAAAGTAAGTGAATTTTGTCACTATCAAATGCTTTGACTATTAATTTTATGAAAAGATGTAAGTCTTACCACTTAAGTGCTGATAAGCATCTGATATTTATGGCTGTGATATCATGATATTGATATCTGATATTTATGGCTGTGATATCATGATTTTGTTATCTGATATTTATGATATTTATGGCTGTGATATCATGATTTTGATATCTGATATTTATGGCTGTGATATCGTGATTTTGATATCTGATATTAATGGCGGGGATATCATGATTTTGATATCTGATATTTATGGCTGGGATATCATGATTTTGATATCTGATATTTATGGCTGGGATATCATGATTTTGATATCTGATATTCTGTAATGACTGGAACTTTAAAAGCTAGCACTGTTAAGTCAGCGAAAAACAGGGTCTGAGTTTATATGGCCAGAGATTGGTCTCCTAGCACAGATCTCATTAAGACTGTGTTTATAAATTAAAGAAAATTGAGACTTGAACATTTTAAGAGTGTGTTCAAGTTTCATAACCTTATAGCCAAGAACCTATCAGTTGTTTTTAGATTGACCAGAGAATCCTTGGTACAGGTTGGTAAACAAAACAGAAGGTTGAAATGAAGAAAGAAAAATCTGGATGAAATTTTGCCAAATATAAATACTTTTATTTGTACCAATTTTAATCCAGAATATAAGGGAAAATCGTTTTATTTAAGTGGGATGACACCGTTAAAAGTGTAGGAAAAATTGTTTAAAAATCCTTTATAGCCATATGTGTAAGTATATTTTTATTTCAGACGAAGTTCCATGGATCTTGGTACCTTAAAGATGTTAAGTGTACATCTCCCAGCCATGTTACCACCGACATCTACTGAACTCAATGTTTCACATAATGTACAAGTTGCTGCTATATTGGGTGTAGGGCTTGTCTTTCAGGGCACTGGTCACAGACATACAGCAGACATAATGTTAGCTGAGATTGGTAAGATACTTACTATATTATATAACCACAGTATAACCTCACCTAGCAACCACCTCAGTGTTTAAATCACCTAATTATAACGACCACTTCCAGACCATTTTTTATGCCCCTGCATCGATAGATCAGGGTATATTGTTTTTGGCCTGTCCTTTTGTCTGTCTTTATGTATCAAATTTTAATCTTGCCTATAAAATCAAAATGCTTCCAGCTACAGTCATCAAACTTCATATGTTGGTTCCTCACGACATTCTCTACAGGACATGTGCATTTTAAGGTCAAAAGGTCAAGGTCACCTGGAGGAGGCAATGTGTTTCTATATTTCAACTTGATAAAAAGACCACTCTAATATTTAGGCCATTTTATTAATAAAAGCTCTGGTTCAGCTTTCCATAGCTGTCATTCTCTTGTCATGCATGAATTTTGCAGACCAAAGTACTCTGTTTTTTACATCTGCCTTTAATTTGTTAAACTAGTTCCATTTCCATGTTGCAGTGCAAGTCTATATAAGTTTGGTTTCATGTTGAAAATGGCTTTAAATGCGGTGAAATGAATAAATAAATGAGTAACTTTGATTATTTTAGGTCGACCTCCAGGTCCAGAATTACAGAATTGTAAGGACAGAGAATCCTATTCATTAGCTGCTGGTCTGTCTCTTGGATTAGTTATGTTTGGGGTAAGTGGAAATGTTCTTATAATTCGTCTGTTGGATCACTTTAAATGAAGAATAATAGATTTTTGTATTATATTGCAATATTTTTTAACCATGTGGAATTAATTAGGGATTATTGTAAATTTGACTTATTATGCCCCCTTTTGAAGAAATGAGGGTTTATTGCTTTGGACATGTTGGTCGGACCATCTGTCTGTAATCAAACCTTGTCCAGACAACAACCATTTGGCCTAAGCTCCTCATATTTGGTTGAGAGGTTGGTCAACACATGTAGATGACCCCTATTGATTTTTAGGTCAAGGTCATACCATCCAGTTGACCTTTAGGGGACATCCATGTTTCACAGAAACTTCCTGTTTTGTATTTGTTTTTATTTGTTTATATTGCAGAAAGGAAAAGAGACTATGGGTACATCAGATCTCAGTATGGCATTATATCACTGTATGGTTGGTGGACAGAAGCGTCCATTGGTATGTTGTTTGATATATTTCATGAATTGGTCTATCAGTGTTTTCTATGATCTAGGAATACAGTTCAGATACAGTCAGTGTTTATGTCTTGCCTTTTGTAAAATTTAGGGGTAAAAGTTGGTGTTTGACAGAAATTCTGGTGTTTCACAGGGACAGACCATACTAGTTGTTATTGTTTGCTTTTGTTTCTGCTGCAGCAAGGTTAAGATTTCACTTTTTATTCAAAATGTATAATTCCAGGTTGGACCTAGTCAAGAACGATATAAGACACCTAGTTACCAGATTCAGGTATCGTACTGTGCATCTTTTATTAATACTTTATTCTTCTATAGTCTTCGATGTGACAATGTTATGGACATCACATGACCTAAACTTTATTGTATTTATATGTATATTTGTAACGAGATACTATATTATGTATAAGTTACTAAATAAAGTCATGTTCTGTTCTGTAAAATAATATTGTACTTCTGGACACGGATGCATCAAGTTGAAGTCTGTCATTCCCAGTCTTGTCAAACTTTTTCCATTCACCTCAATTTTGGCTTCAGTCCAAAAAAAATTAAGAATCTTCTCTACATCCAGGACTTTAATTTTTATCATTATTATTTATTGATTCAATGATTTATATCAAGGGTTATGGTTGTGTGATATTTTATACCCAATGTGTACTGTTTCTATTAAGCATAATAATTATGGTGATTAAGTAAGGTAAGTCAAGATTAAGTAAGATACAGTCAAACTGTGTTAGAGGCCACATTTCGAATAAAGATCTAGCTGTGAATAAAGGTTGTTCTTAGAAAACTGTCTCTGATTATTCAGAAAAAGTACTCTTTGGATGAAGGCAACCTGTCAATAGAGGCTCACTTTATCTTGCCTAAGGATGGTCTTTGTTCACAATTTTGACTGTACATATATTTAAATTACAGGAGGGTGATACAGTGAATGTAGATGTTACTTCCCCTGGTGCCACTCTTGCTTTGGGCATGCTTTATTTTAATACAAAAAACAGGTAAGCAAACTTTTTAGTCTAATTTCTGAAAGATGCTGGAATTCCGATTTTTCACAGGTCTGGACCATAATGGTTTTTCTTGTATTTTTCAGCTGCACAGGGGTACAGATTTTCGTTTTTCATTCAGTTACATTGTTGATATACATATATTTTGCTATGGTTGGATATGGAACCCTTAATTTTCAAATTGGTACTTACGTGCTGTTATTCTTGAGTTAACCATCTATAGTGGGTCTATTAATTTGATTTAAACTCGAGCGTATGGCTTTAGTCACGTTAAAGTCTTTGAGAACTAATCACCAGCCCTTTATGGAGTTAAAATCCCATCTCGGACCAAAAAAATGTTGCATTAGAGGAAGTTTTTGGGACAGTCTTCCTCAGGTGTATGCCATGGTTTTCTTCCAACGTTAAAAGATGGAAAAATTACTATGTGACTCTGGCTGTTGGTTTGTTATTAACGCCAACCCGCCCCTGAAAATACATTTTTTCTACATTGATAATAATTTTAATTTACAGTGCTGTATCTGAGTGGCTAAAAGTACCAGACACTCAATTCATGCTAGATCAAGTCAGACCTGACTTCCTTCTCCTTAGGGTAAGTTTGAATTGAAAAGTAGAAAAGTTTTGTTACAAATTAATGAACCTTACTGCTGTAAGATCAAATGCAGGAAGACCTATTTGTAGAGTCGTACAGAACTTTAGATAAATATTTCCAAATAATTCTTATTAATTATATATCTGCTTGATGTCTACAAATTGATACATGTAAATACTGCACTTTGGGTTTGAAAACTGAAGACCCGCCTCTTTGGTCAGGCGGTTACAGTTGCTGACTTCAATCACTGTAACCTCTCATTGACATTTGATGATCAAAATATACAAATCATTGAAAGATGTACAAAAGAAATGGAGGATAAGTGGCCTTCTTAGTGTTTAGTACCAAGGCTCAGAACCACAAACTACTGTATTTTTGTATTTGAAAGGTGGCTGCAAACCTGATGAAACTATATTTGTATGTATTTTTATTGCTGCAAAATATGATGACCAGCAAATTAATATATCAGATGTATTATATTGTTACATTTGTAGACGTTAGCTAGAGGTCTTGTAATGTGGGACTACGTGTTGCCATCAATGGATTTCATTAAACAGACAATGCCTAAGGTAGATTTACTTTTTATACCCCCATATTGATAGATTTGGGGCATATTATTGCTTTGGCCTGTCTGTTTGTTTATACCAAACTAATCTTGCCTATAGAATCAAAATGCTTCCACCTACAATCATCAAACTTCATATGCTGGTTCCTCATGACAACCTCTACATGCCTGTTCTATTCTGTTATGTTCTCATATTTGGACATTTTCAAGCTGTGTTTATGATGGGGAAAGTGTGCTATGCATGATTAGTAGCATGTTATTTGTTACCTCTCTTGAGTTAAAGCTGATACTTAAAATCCTGTTTATCTCTGGTTTTAATTCCGATGCATACATACTTTTAAATTTTTAATTTTTTCAAAAGTATAAATTTTAGTAGTCAGAGTTAATTCTTCTGTATATATGATAAAAAGTTTTAACATTTTCAAATAACAAACTCTATGTTAGAAAAAATTAGATTTGTTGAAAGACAAGCTTGTTTGATGCCACATGTTTGTATTGTTGAACTCAGGTGAGCGATATTTGACCATCATGGCTCTCTTGTTGTTTCAGATACTTACAGATTATGCATTCCACAAATATCAGTCCCAGCAGGAGGAGGATGATGATCATACAGTAGATTATGAAACTTTGAGGTAAGCTAAACTACTTTTTAGCTCGCTTGGAACACATTGCAGTTGTAGTTATTCTTTAGGGTTGATTGATGATCTTGTGGTAACGGGCTGGGCTATTGATAGAAAGGTAGTAAGTTAGAATCTTGGCTCTACCTTCTGATATTCGAGGATGCTTTTTTATTGTCTCCATCCCAACTACTAAGCCAAGTACTGTATCAAGAAACCCAAGGGAAATAGTTGAGGCCTGTAACGGTGCTTTACACCAAGCATGATAATACCCCGAGAAAGGTATTCAAAATAAGAGAAGGGATATAAATGCCTGTCTCTTCTGTATCCTCTCCTCTCTTTTGGGGGAGCCCTGAAATGGCCATACTGTATACGTCTTCAATTCTGCGGGTGCAAAATTTGGCGTTTTTAAGATGTTCATGAATTGGCGGGTTCTATATTTGTCGGTTTCATATCCAACCGCCAAAATAAAACCATGTCCTGTCTTCTTAAGCGCCAAAATTAAAACACTTGTCTTAAGAATATAAGTTTCCACCATTTTCAAGGGGAATAAGTAGACTATTTTACTAAATATCTTCCTAACTACTATCGTATCAAGTGAGGAATGTATAAACAGCAAGAATAAGATACATGAAGACCAAAGTGTTGGTAATTAGTTGAGATCGAACACGACTTAACACAATGACTAAAAGTGATTATTTGTTTCGATAATTTATTTTGAATTGACACATATTGTTATTAAATCGGGTATGTTTAGTCTTTCTATACGTGCCGACGATATAAGTTTATAAAATTATGGTGTGACAAATAAGCTGTATTGTTTGAATCCTTTAGATTTTTCCTTGTTTCAATTAAGATTTAGCCTAAGTCAATAAACGTAATGCATGTATTTTAACTGATTAAAGTAAACAAGTAATAATACATGTATAAACATACTAAACAAACAAATAGTTACGTGAAAAGGTGTTAGTTACACCTTTTGATGACAAAAGTTACAATAATTTTCTTTGACAAAATAATTGGCGGTGTTCATTATTGGCGTGGTTTTATATTGGCGCGGTCTAGATTTGGCGGTTCCATTGCTGACTGCCAATATCGCCAAAATAAAACGGGCGCTAATATTAAGACGTATACAGTAACTGTCTGTTGGTCGTTAAACTTGGTCCATCTTCTCTCTAGAATATGGTATCAAATCCAGTCTGGTTCATAACTTTACCATCAGTATTTGAAATAGGAAAATACATTTGGCACAAACAGTCATGATGATCTAAGAACCATTTTGCCGGTGCAAAGGTCAAGGTCACAGTTTGCAAAGTACATTTATTTCTCACTTTCCTTTGTCTGTACATTACTAGTATATGGTGGGGACAGTTGTGGCCGATTTACCTAACCAGGTTTTTCATGGGCTGTATTCCAACCAGTACTAACTTACCCTTCCACAAGGAGATGGCATCTTCTGAACATATTGTGGAAAATCAACATTTTTGTCATATTTTCATAGAATGTTATAACATACCCTGACCAAGATTAAATCCAGATCACCGGACACGTCCAGTGTACTAACCACTAGACCAAGGCTGTGATAGGATAGTTTGAAATAAATTTTAGTATGATATTTATATGAAATTGTTCTAATTTTTCCAGTCAAGCCTACTGTCATGTTGTAGCTGGAGCCTGTATGGTGATTGGTCTTAAATTTGCTGGTTCAGCCAGTGAAGTAGCCTTTACTACTCTTGTAAGTAAACTCATTTTAATCTATTCTATCTCTGAGTTCTTAAATGTTAATTTTTCGCTTGTGGCAAGAATAAGTATTAATTTCTGTTCTCTGACACTCAAAACATGAGTTGATTGTACTAAAATTAAAATCTTGCCTGCCAGCTTAGTTCAATTGGTAAAACATTAGTTGTACAAATCTTGGATGTTCAAGTTCAAACTCTGAGTGCACTGCATAAGCTGTCTGTGATGATTTGGTTGAAGATGTTTAGCCTGAGGATAATCCACTGCTGATTATTTGTGCAGAGATGTTAGCTCTAACTTGCAGTGAATAAACTGGTACAAAATCAGCAAAAAACTGCCTAGGTTAACTGCCAATTAATATACAGAGCAACCACTTAAAAGCAAGGCCCTTTGAGAGATGCAAAATTATGTTGTCATTGAGAGGTTGTTGCACTATAGAGGTTTAAATCAATAGTTAGATAGAGCAATGGGAAAAATCATACTGTTGTTGACGGGAGGTTGTTGCTCAAGAGAGGGCCGCTACAATATAGCTTTAATAATGTAAAAAACAGGCATACAAGTAAAGAATGCTGTCAAAATTTGTTTACTTAATATTAGAATTGATTAGAGCGAACAAATGTTTATTTTTTTTGTATTTTACAGATGAAATGTATGAATGAGGCACTACGTATTGTTTCATCCCCGTCATTGGTAGAACAAGCAGGAAAAAGTACAGTTGAGAATTGTGTGATCACCATATTGTTATCAATGGGCATGGTATGTTACATCCTTATAGATGATTTTAAACCCCTATTTAAAGGAATTTCATGGTTTGATGGTTATAGTCTCCATAACTAGTAGTCATTAGTGAACATCCGGGAAAGCTATCTAGATAGCTTACAGAATGTATTTATTGATATGGAAGTGACATTTTGAGAGGGAGTGCTGTAATGGTCAGCCATTGATTAACTCCAATTAAATACTGTTCACTCTGATTTGACCTGTATTAGCATCATTTTGAATCATTTTCTGCATGATAACTTCATGAAACAAACAAATGCTTGCCATTGTCAATTTATACCTTGTTCTTATGAGTTTTATGACCATGCGGTCCAAATTGAATCTTTGAAACGGCTGGTCTTTTCTTATATGAAATTTTTAAGTAATGTTGATTTTCCTCCATATGTGGACAAGTTGCCTTTTCATTGTGGAAGGGAAATTTAGTACTGGGTAAAATACAGTCCAAGAAATTTAGTTAGAAGATTTTTTATTCAGTATAAAAGTGGAAAATAGCTGAAAAAAATTGGTGTGAAACCAACTAAAAAAGTTACCATATTTTATCACATTAGGTAATGTGGTGTGAAACCAACTAAAAAAGTTACCACATTTTATCACAACAGGTAATGGCAGGCACTGGAAACTTGGATGTATTAAGATTATGTCGTATGTTACGTTCTCGTGTTGGACCTCCGTACAATCAGTATGTCATGTACGGATCTCACATGGCCATCAGTATGGCTGTAGGATTATTGTTCCTGGGAGGTGGAAAGTGAGTATTAAAACAATCTTAGTGTACACTGACAATATTTGTGTGGTAAAATTCCAACTTAAAATTTTGCTATCTGACAATTGCTTGGTTTCTTCTGTAAGAATTATGGTTGAACCTACAGTCAGGGTAATTTGGCTACTTTTCCGGGTTTAATAGTAGTGGAATACCCCATGCTTACATTTTGGTAGAAATACCATCTTCCCGTAAGCTAGCTTGGCAGTTTCCTGACATGAAATTTGCTTGGTCCCATTTGGGATTTGAACTCTTGGTAGGGCTGGGGATTACCAGAGAGAATTGCTTGCTTTTTGGCTTCATGGCCATGATTACATTTAAACTTAAATTGTTGAGTATGATTTGAATTATGTATTTAGTTTATATGACGGTTCAGTCTGCTCTGCTTTGTAGCAAATAACTTGGTACACATTCTCATTTCTGGCTTAGCAGTTAGATTGTTTATATTTTCACACTTTTGACTTCAATTTTTGGTATACATGATTTGCATTTATTTATTTTCCAGGTATACATTGAGTACAAAAGATGAAGCTATCGCTGTGATGTTGTGTGCTTTCTTTCCAAAGTTTCCTACGCATAGTAATGATAACAGGTTTGAGAAATACTCTCTTAAAAGTTTATTAATGTCTAATTAATCTATAATGTAATGAACGATGCTGTCATTTGACTCATATTGGAAACTGCATGATAACTGTCACTCACTCGGCGCGCATGTATTTTGATGCAGACCAAAGTACTATGTTTGTCTTCATCTGCCATACAATTGTTAAACTAGTTCCCATTCCATATTGCAGTGCAAGTCTATGTAAGTTCAGTTTTCATGAGTACTTTCAGTACTTTGATTAATGTAAAAAGTTGATATAATAATGATAATACATTACAAAAATGTACTTGTATTAATTTTTGTTCTTTTGTTAGTTTTTGTTTTGTTTCATACAGTTATATCAACCATTTTTATGCTCCTGCCATTTGAAATGGCTGAAGTGCATAAAGTGTTACTGCTGTCTGTCCGTCCTTCCGTACGTCCCTTCAAATTTTGGTTTCCGGGCGATAACACAAGACATATTTCATGGATTGAATTCATATTTTACATGAAGGTATAAAATGCAGGTCAGGTTCGATTTCCATTTAAATCTAAACATTTTCGTAGGAGTTGATGCACCATTTTGACTAAGCACTCAGTTGGGTCATTTGTGTCTTCTGGATACATTTCTAGTCAAATCATGGGCTATCTAGTTTACCTTGTCAGTATTTCTGTATTACCCCTATGCATCAATTTTTACTCCCTTATTCTGTGGTCAAGTGGTTATGGTCTCTGACTAGTAATCACTAGCCCATTACCTCCCTTTTGAGATCAGATTTCACGTGTAAAGAAGCTACCCAGTTGGATTACTGAAAGTCAATGGGTCTACTCAGGTGTCTGGGGTCTTGTCCTCCATAAAAGCTGGAAAAATTGCTAAATGACCATGACTGTTGGAGCCTCCTAAAATTCTCTTTTATTTTCTAACACAAATACCTGAAATTATGATGAGTAAGGAATTTACTATTTTTCTGGCTAATATATTTTCAGATATCATTTACAAGCATTCAGACATCTGTATGTTCTGGCTGCTGAACTTAGAACTACATTACCTAGAGATGTTGATACTGGATTCCCATGTTATGTTCCTGTAGAAATTAGATTTATGGTTTGTACTTTCGTTTTACTAGTATATCATTAGTGAAAGTGATGAGTGGTATATTAGAAGCCATTTTTCAACTGTGTTTGGTATCTCCCTCTATGTACCTGTGAATATGAACATGTCCCCTTTCAGTCTGCAACCAACTGTTTTCTTTCACAGTGCATGTTTTAATCGGAGATGGATCATAATTATCGTCAAGTGTAACACCTCTTTTCAGAATGTCATCTAAAAACCTTGGTCCCAGGTTATAAAACTTGAGACCATCTCCAAGCTCAAATCTCTCATATTTTGTATTTTGATATGATGATAAAAAGTTAATATTAAGCATATATTATTCTGTTTGCATAACTGATCTGAATATGTATTAAAATATTAAACAGAAATATACTTACTCTGTTCTCTGTACTTAATTCTCTACCAACTATGAAATTATTTATATTTAGTATAAATTATAGTCAATTATAATAAAGTTGTAAAAAAATTACATTTTACCCAGATACTTCACAGTGTAATATAGTTGATTGTTTATTTTAATTATGCTTGATTATTACAGGACTCGCGACATTATAGAAATGAAAGTTATCAGTCCACAGCACCCTGTACATTACCTGAATTAGATCTATTACAACAGGTAAGTTATTTCTTATCACGTTTCTACGTAAGCTAGATAATAACTGGAACAATAGTTCTGCTTTCCACAGCCGTCACTTGCTTGGCGCATGAATTTTAATGCGGACAGAAGTACAATATTTTTCTATATCAGCCATGCAATTGTTAAACTAGTTCCCATTCCATGTTGCGGTGTGTCTGTATATATAAGTTCAGTTTCCATTAGTGCTTTCAGTTCTTTGATTTATACTGTCTTGTTAACAATTCCTCAAATACCCAAGTTGTACCAAAGACGTACACTAGACACGGATCTCTAGTTGTTCAAAATATCTTATCATCAGAAATCATATGTTTGTAAATGAAACATTGATAGGTCAATAAGTATGTGCATGTTATATTTTGTCTATATATAAAGCAATATGACTTAGTAAGTCTGTATGTTTTCTACTATGAATGTTTAAATTCATTTTCAGATCAAGATTCTGGGACCTCGTTACTGGCCCATTGTGTTTGACAGAGATAAGAACTGGGATAGTTTAAAGTAATTCTTATTTTATTAATTAAAATCTGTTTGCTATTATGTATTACAGTTTTATAATGTATTACTTCTTGTTTGAATTACCTCTTTGTTTGTTATTCTGATGATTGCAAAATTAAACGTATTAGTCTACAGGATATCTTAGAATGAATATTATACAACATATATTATACACATATGTTTAACATCATTACAATAATTATACTAGTTGCCTGACGAAGTAAATTACGAAACGCGTAGCAAATTTATTTGAGTTATGTTATCTTTTTTACCATAACAACTTTTTTTTCAAAATTCATGTCAAACTTATAAAAAATATGACACAAGGTAGTTTTGGATAGACTTACAAGCCAGCATTGGTTAGTTCTAGATTTAAGCTTGACAAAACTCTCCTTTCCAGCATGGTATAAAGATTCTTCATGTATCTTTATACAATAATTTTACAGGGCATTATTGAGGCACAATGGTACATTATTTGTAAAACAGAGAGCTGGACATCTATCTTATGTCGAAGACCCAAAGGTATTGTGTCAGTTTACTTTTTTGTGAATTGTAATTAAGAAGTTTAAAGCCACTTTAAAAAAATACAGTTATATACAGTGGCTGATTAATCTAACACATTTTCCTGGATGTTATTCAAACCAGTAGTATAAAAGTTTTTTTTAGATCTTTATATTGGCAATGTTCCAAATCTTGTAAGAATGATTAGTTGACTTAATTATATGGGATAGTCAATAGGAAGTAAACTGACACTTTATATTTGTTAGATATGTTAATGAATTTTATTACATACTTCGAAAATGACGGAGGAATGGTCGGCATGATATTTTTTTATGAGAATATTTGGGGTAGTTTCTGCAAATTTTGATAATAGAATAATGACTACAGAAATACCAGATGTAAACCTGATTTTTGTTAATATTTATGAGCCTATATTCAAGAGATGAAAACATAGATTTTCTCTCTGTTTCCAGGGATACAGAAGTATGTTGGCAAAATCATTCACAGTGGATCAATCATCTCAGACATGTATAAAAGTAATGTACATTTTTATTCATAATTTGAATTGAGAATATAATTCTAAATACATAACTGTTTGTGTTAAATTCTAAGAAAAATCAAGATTATTTCCTATATCTGCCTTTTATAAAAATGCTGTTGTGAAATCAAATTAATGATAGGAGCTAATTCTTTGTTCCATCTTGCATCAAGTTAGAGAGTTGCTCTTCAACTCCACAACCATGTCAAGGTTTAAATACAGTGAATGATTTTGTATTTTCAGCCTGATGTTATTAAAGCATTCACATCAGATGCCAAGGTTGTGGCCCTTACAGAGCATTTCTTCAATAACCAGGACGACTCGGTAAGTTTCTTATACATTAGATCAACGGTATTAATAGCAGCCTTTTGATTGGTCCAGTTATCTGGGATAGATTGGCCATTTCTAAGTATGGTCTTAACTTTGTGATCAGTCAGTGTCAGTGGGTTTAACATCATTTATGTACTTATATCGAGATATATTCAACTGTAAGTTCACCTAACCAGTTTTCATGGACTGTATTCTAACCAGTAAAACTTACCCTTCCCCATGGAGCTGGCAACTCTTAGTAATCTTAGTCATATGTTTCAGTGAAATTTACAGCTTATTATTATTTGTTGTTATTTTGATAGTATATGAAAGTCTACAGCTATATAGTTGTATAATAGTACAGTGCAACCTCTCCAAAGCAACACACTTAGGGAGTAATGAAGTAATGTTGTGGAGAGGTTGTTACTCTGGAGAGGTTAATTAAGTCATACAGTGGGAAAAAAATAATTCTGTTGTTGAATGGAGGTTGTTGATCAATAGAGGACCGCTCTGGAGTGGTAACACAGTAATCCATGTTTTATTTTAGCCTGAAGATTTACTACAAGTGCTATCGGATGTGTTGTATGAATGTGTAACATTAGAGAAACCAGAGGCTATTACTACACATATTATTTTAGATCAGGTAAAGCACTGTTAACAATGTATTTTCATGGTCAGTATAGATGTCAAACTTGCTTGGTATTAGCTCAAATACAAAAATTCAGAATCCATGGTTTCAAATGTAAATTGTATTGATTTCCATTATCATTGATCCTGGTATGAATTCACAGAAAAGTCCAAAATATCCGCCTTTATAAATTAATCACTTCTTATTCCACAAAGAAGAAAAAAAATAGTTATTTCAATATCAGTTAAAATCCAAAGGTCTTAAGGTTTATTTATGCAATATTCATTTTTATTTTTACTGCTTACAGATTACACGAAGGTCAGAGTTTCAGTTGTCCTCACTAGGTGTAAGTCAGCTAAAACTTATCTACGCTTACTACAACTTAGAACATTCATCAACTACGGGACATGATATGCTTGAACAATCTTCATTACCTGAAGAGTTTCAGGGGCAGCAACTCTTGAAACCTGAATTTTTACTCTCAATGAGTAATAGAATGAAAAATGTGTTCGATAAATGGTTAGAAGGTAAGGGTTATCTCTCTACATGAAGTAAACTTTTTACACCCCAGCTGTTCAAAGGAATTTTACCCCTCCATCCGTCCTTCCTTCTGTGTGTCCATCTGTTCAATTTTTGGTTTCCGAGCGATAACTTGATAAATATTTCATGGATTTATTTCATATTTTACATGAAGATGTATAATAATTAAATGCACACTTATCTTTGTATTGCTTATAGCTCTCAGACACATTTCTAGTTTTAATTAAATTAAAAAGTCAAACCTGTATTAGCGGCCACCTTCACATTAAGCCCATTCTTTTTAAAACTGTCATTGTTTAGAACAGCATGTGCATTCAACAGATCTAAGTCTGAAACTAGATCCTAAGCATCATAATTGTCCACTTCCCTGTAATTAATGAAAATAACTTCATTTTGAAGTACAGTAACATCTGTGTTAGTGGCCACCTCCACTTAAGACCACCCTGTGAATTAAGCCCACTCTTAAAACCTGTCACAGATTGTTAAGAACAAAATGACCTCCTAATAAAGGCCACTTGTCATTATATACTACATTATGTCTTTCCCAAGGGTGGCCCTTGTTCACAGGTTGAGCATAGCTTTATCAGTTGTACAAATACTTGTTTATATTTGCTTTAATCAAGTTTTACATTTAAAAGTATTTCATATAATAAATTGCTATTTAATCTACTGAAGGTATTTGATACAACATCTTGGATAAAATGCTCCTGGCCCTGAGGTTATAAAACTAGAGTTCTATCTCCAATATTTTGGATTTATATGTTTGAGTGTTACTAAGTTAATTTTGATCTGACAACAATGACATTATTAGTATATACTTCTGACAGATTTATTGATTTGAACATGTATGTAAACATAAATCAGCTCAATCTTTTCTACCATAATACTTTGAAAATGAAATTGAGATTTTAGCTTGTAGCATGAACTCAAGCTTAGGCACAGGACATTCTCTTCTCAATGTCTTTGAATGAGGCATTAATACTGATTTGAAATTTTGTATCTTAAGTTCCAGACAATGTGACAGTGTTAGTGCGTTACCTGAAGGGTGAATCTATCGAGCAAAATGATTCTAAACATTTATCATCTATCCTGACATGGTACGACATTCCCAGCCCATCCCAACTGGCTCATATATCAATTACTGGTAAGTTATAGTGTCTTATCAATCATGCTTCTTTTATTGTTATAAAATCAACTAAGTGTACCCCATTCAGCTAAAATGAATAGTCATGGTTGGTGTGTCAAGTAAACATGAGGTGACTGTTGTAAGTGTGCTGAAATTTTCCTCAATATGTGAAGAAGTTTAGAATACAGGCCAAGAAAACTGGTAGGGTCAATCTGCAACAATATATTACTGAAATACCTTCGAAATATGGCGTTAAACTCTGAAAAAAAAGTTTCAAAAAATAGCAAGAAAAAATCATGAGTATTTATTCTGGCTCAAGTACGATCAGTTGTACATTTAGCCTACACATTTTTGGTTCATAAGTTCAAAGGTTGTGCATCACTCTTGTTGCCTCTGATGATTTGGTTGGAAGGCATGTATCAAAGGTTAAGATTGTTGTCTTGCACAGTTTGTCTTTATTCAGATGACTGTATTTTTCTCAATGTATCTTTATATATAGTTAATATATGCAATGCTTGGATTTATTTTTACTGCTTACAGATTGCACAAGGGTCAGAATTTCAGTTGAACTCCTAATAACTATATCTATAGATAAAATGAAATTAATTTAGTGTGCATACTTGATTTTCAGGAGTTCCAAGTTTGCCGGCATTATATAATGCGTTACCACATTTTCGTGTTAGCACTCTTATGATGTTGCTGAAGGTATGGAAAACTTCGGGATAAATATCTTAAAGTACATGTTGGTTATAATCATACTTTCACACCTCCTTGTTCTACATGAAGACTTACCAGTATACCATACATGTATATAGATATTTGGTCTTCAACAGCTTATATGATGTCAAGTCACAGAAGATCTTTTTAAAACAGTGTGGCATCATTCATATTCACTTGAGAACAGTGTAGCCTTGAATCAGTATCACGATGTGCAGTGTTGGAATCACACAAAGTGTATGAGGATATTTTCCAGACAAATTTGAGAACATAAGTGACCTGTGTGATACCAATTATAGAATGATGTACTTAAAAATGGGTTTTACCCATTTGAGATCTACTGAGAACAGTGTTGAATATATTTGATATCTGCTCATAACTTAGTCAAACATACTTGAGATCTTCTGAGAGCAGTGTTGAGCATATTTGAGATCTCTGAGAACATGATTCAGCATACTTGAGATCTGAGTGCATTGTTGAGCATACTTGAGATCTTCTAAGAGCATGATTCAGCATACTTGAGATCTACTGAAAACATGGTTAAGCATACTTGAGATCTCTAAGAACATGATTCAGCATACGTGAGACCCTCAGAGAACATGGTTCAGCATACTTGAGATCTTCTGAGAACTTGATTAAGCACACTTGAGATCTTCTGAGAACATGATAGAACATACATGAGATCTAGTGAGAACAGTGTTGAACATATTTGAGAATGTTAGACTTGTGGAAGATTGCAAGTTAGTTTTCACAACAAATTTAAGTAAAAATGTATTGACTAGAATTACATGAGCTGTTCTTGCGTTTTCATCAGTGGCATATTAGTCTAATAAAAAAAATCTCATTTAGACAAAATGACAGACAAAACATTCCAATGAATCAGAAATCTCTCAATTTGTAACACGAAACAAATTTCATTATTGTTCATGTTTGGCAAAATAATTGTCACTAAAATGAATGTTTTTTATTGTTGCCCATTCTCCCTTCATTCATTATGTAATCATGTTATATATCATGAATTAAGTCACCTATAACAGTGTTACCTATAGTTTCTTGTTATTAATATAGCAAGAGATATATCAATAAATTATTCTAAAAACAATCATAAAATAGTTATTTTAAAATTACTTGAGAAAAAAAGTCGAGCTATTGTATTCACTGTGACATCTGCTTGTGTCATGCAAAAACTTTAATGTAGCTCATAACTCAGAAACTATAAGAGGTAGAAACATGGAACTTCATAGGTCGATAAATCTCACTGAGAAGTGAACAGATATGTCTTGGTTCCACTCGTGGTGGGGGTTGTTTATGTCACACTACTAGCCAGGATTATATGGCAATTTTTCAAGCTTTTATTTTTTACTGTATATTTATTTCACTGAGATAGCAGCGATGGACTTGCGAGATAGCTGCCAAGCTAGCTTATAGAAGAGGGTCAGTCGTTCTACCCAGGTTTACGCTTGGGGACATCTAACATCAGAGCTGGACAAATTGCTGTATGACCCTCCATAATCTAAATCCAGCTGGTCGCTATTGGTGTAATGTTAAAACCAAAGAAATGAAGAACAACAATAAAGGTGACAAAGTTCCATAGCGGTTATTTATTGCTGTGTTTGTATCTGGTACTACATTGTATTTCTTCATCTTGATTATCTTCCATCGACTGTTTCCACAACATTTAAGTCTGTCTAAGTTGTCTGAGCAATGTTTTTCATGGGAGGAAGTCATATCTATGACCTTAAATGTCATTTTATATGCCTTATGGGAATAATAAACATCAGTTCTTGAAGAAATTTCCATGTCATGCCCCCATTTGTTTACAAGTTACAGTGAAACCATACTTTATGATAAAACTGAAATAAAAAATTCTAAGTTTGCCTTAAAGCTACGCAAGTTTGCAATTTTAGGTTGGTGGTTGGGAATTTTTCCCCCAATATTTTGTTTTCATTTTCAACCAAGACTTAGTCAAAAACAGATTATCCGGGCCATAACTTGGACACACATAGCTTGACACACTTATTCACCACCATCAGACAATGATTTGCTGCTAATTCCCAGCTTTGAAGTCAATATCATATTACGAATAGCTAACTCATAGTCCAGCGTACAGCTGAAGTGGGTGAGACATGTGTGCAACAGCCATCTAGTTATGACCGATTTTCTTGTTCTCGAGTGAGGTCTCTGTATCGAACTGTTACTGTAGTTTTTTAGTCAATACATGTAATAGCATTTGAGCATTGGTAAAGATGTGTAGCCTACAAAGAATTGGATGTGACATGTGGTTGCGCAATGAAATTTGAACAGCGTAAGAGACGGAAGAACATGGGACGCAATGTCAGTCAAGCAAGTAAATATCAATTAAAGAAGCTAAACTATTTTATGGTTTCATAGACGGTGAAGTATAAATGTCTGTACATATATTGAAGCTTAAAAGCATAGATTGAAAGTGAAAGCATATCCCGGAACTATCACATGCAATAAAACTTACCATTTTACCGCCATTTTAATACAGAGAAACAAGTCAATCGATTTTATACTGACTGAAACAGATCAGTAGAGTAACGTTTAGGCCTAAAATAATGTGTTTGTTTCTGGTTATCCATCATACCCTAACTTCCTACATAAACATGCCAGTGCAACAGTACACAATTTGTCTCACTTATTTACTTTCCGCATGCTTTCAAGCCAAAAAGTCCCATAATTACCTTACATATTTTAATGATCATAGAAGCAATCTTTATTGTTTACGCATTAAAAAACTTTTATCATACTCATTTATTATATTACGTAAAAAGTATGTGTGTTAGCTCCCTTCATTGATATGCTTACAGATATATTAACGTTGTTTCCCCTTATCACCAGAAACACTGTTCCAAGTCAAATCACACTGGTTAAAGTGGGTAGTACGTGAACTGCGTGTACACATTGTAAAACATGTTGATTGATTTCACAATATGTATCCAAAACCTTATCTGAATACACTGAGCTCGTCTTTCCAAATAAAATTATGCCATAACATTCGTCTCGATGGATTGTTTAAATCATGCATGTTTGTAAAAGACATTTCAAAGAGATTTGATTTTCGTTTGATAAAGCCATACCACGTCAATTTATGACAGAAAACATCAGTTAACTATACAGATCTGAGCAAAAAACATTTATGTAAAACGTTAATCTTACCCCATTGTCAGCGTAAAAGGATGTTCTAATAATGCACGCAGCGCTTTTAACTGAAAGGCATACACGTATATATTAGTTTTACAATGCATCGCTTTTTAATACGACACTGCGCGGGTCTGACTTAAGAAAATTATGCCAATATTTCATGTAAATGTTAATGTTAAAGTTGACTCAATAGAATAATTCGTACAATGCGCATACTATATATCAAAATGCCATACTATGTTATATACTCGTTAATATAATACAATAGCTATGGGTGAATTATCTATTTTGTTGTAAATTTTCAAATAAGGAAATATTTTTAAATATGTTTCGTTTGCGTGTTGTTTACGCAAAACACTTTGTTTAGGGGATAGACCAATTTTCGTATAGGCGTAAAATATGCTTCTTTCTGGTTACATGCTCATGAAAAATAGGGTAAGTAAGTCGGGGCTTTTCTCTTTGGTGAAGAAGGTGGGGTGTGTAAAAATGAGAAAATGGGTTTTCTGTTCGTCTATTAAAAAGTCTAAGGTTTGGCCGGGAAACCGGAAATAAACATTCTTTGTTTTATCAAAATGCTAGTAGCTGCTAATGGTACATTTAGATTTCTAACGACAGCTTCATGCCATTATTAAATGTACAGTACAACAACTCCAGAGTGGCCCTCTCTTAAGCAACAGTCTATTAATTTAACCTGTCTATAGCAACAACCTCTCAGCAACATCATATGTTTGCTTTTCCCAAAGAGTGTTGCTTTGGAGAGGTTGCACCACTGTAGATATTGGTAATAGTTAGATGACTTATACAATTATTAAGCTCAGAAATTGCAATACAACTGAAATAATTAACGTAAACGATATACGAGTATAAAAGTACAAATCAATCATGTAAAAGCCAGGGTTATTCACAGACGTCTGAGTAACATGTCTCGTAAAATCACGTCACGTGTCCTGAACTTTACAACAAAGACTGGTATTATCACATGACAACAAAATACGGCGTAATTGCAGGAGGTAGACATTTTGTTTATCTTGTATAATTATCTACTTAATGTTATGTCGGCGGCATTATAACTCCCACTTCATTACAATTTCGATATTATCAAAGCTCTGAAGGTTCTGCTAAGTTGAATTTCTTTGTAGGGGTGAGTTTTTGAAACCGAACGATAGTTCGCGCATGAGTTTTCGTAAGTATACAACTAACGTTTTTCTACACCCGCCATGCAGTTGTTCCCATTCCATGCGCTTTCAGTACTTTGATTTATGTTTCACATCTGATCACCAAGAGTATTTCAGCAATTAGCACTAAAGTCTTTATTACCTGCTTCTTTACTGAACTTATGCAGAATGTAATACATTGTATGTCATACATGAAGAAATGCTCGAAGAAAAAGAAGTTACACGTTATAAGTATTAAACTAATCGATTAAAATTTCCCGATGAACCACTTTTTTAAATAGCTGGTTGACAATCAGTTGTCATCGCATCGTGATGGCTTCTATACTTTTACAATAGAAGCTAGGAACCAGACTAAATTAGCATAATACAGCACGAGGATTATGACGTCATCCTTCATTGAAATGTGTGTACTGATAGCAAATATTGTAGTAATCACAGGGAAAGGATTGTTTAGATTTTTTACGACTGTTTTGTATTGCTCGTTTACAATATTGCATACTATTAGCCATCTGATTTTGATGTATATGTACGTAAAATTAAAATTTGTATTTAGGCCTGTTCGTAGGCGGAAGGTTAATGGCAGCTGATCGGTATGCAGAAAAAATGAAAACTGAGCTACTGTTAAAACATGGTACATGTAATAACTTTATTGTTCGTACCGAACAACAACACAAAAAAACAACACCGAGATATACTATTCTCTTGTGTTAAAATCGGGGTTTAGAAGAACATTCAAATTTCGAACAAATGCCACCATTGACAAAGACAAAATATGGCCTTCATTGACCGGTGGCCTTTATTTAGGGATCATTTTGTTCTAAATAACCAATGATGGTTTTAAAAGAATAACTTTTATTCATAGGTTGGCCTAAGTTATTCGGAAGTGACTGCTAACACAGGTTTGAATGTGTTCCTAAACCTTAACAGACCGCCCAGATTTTATGAGACCAAATTGATTTGCTTGATCAAAATTGTGGTCTTAATGTCGAAATTTTACTGTACAAAATTTGGTAACCTTTGTAACTCTTTAATATTTTATTGGGTGAATCATTTTAATATTTGAATACCTTTGGTCTTGAAGCTGGGATACATTTCACAAATGTTGACTGGATCCTGGAAATTTTGAAGCTCTTGTTAGTAAAATCATAATACAGTGCAACTTACCCAAAGCAACACGCTATGATAGAAGCTAATATGTTGTTGTTGAGAGGTTGTTGCCCTAGAGAGATTAAATTGTTTATTAAATATTGCAGTGAGAAAATTATGCTGCTGTTTAAAGGAGGTCGTTGTTCAAAACAGGTTGTACTGTATACCTATAAACGTATGACCAATTAGCATACCTGCATTAGGACAGCATGTTTTAGAATAAATATTATTATAAAACCAATGGGACATAAGAAAAAAACTGATTAATCAAAAATTGTTCTTGTTTTGTCTGCGGGTATGATCGGTAATGTTGTTGCTACTTGTTAGATAAGATACGTGTATTTAACAATTGTATTAAAATTGATTTAAAACAAATCTTTTCATTGGTTCAATACTAGCAACATCGAATGTTATTAAATGTATTACAACATCTATATTATACAACTGTCAAAGACTGTTTACTTTCTTCTAATTTAAAGCCAGAGTTGGGATCCGTGATGTTCGTTTCTGATGCTCAATGCTTTCACCCTGGCCCACGACGTTCCCGATGATGTTCAGAAAGTCCGCAATTACCCATAATTTTATGTTTACCAAATTTGTTCTTGTAATTGATTATGATGCTTTTACGAAATTTTGCTTCAGCATCGGCTGTATTGTCTGGAATTTGGATTAGTTTCTCGCCTTATGTCAAAGCTCTTAATTATTCGATTTTGTCTTGACAGCGTAGACTTTCAGCTTCATAGAATTCTTTGAAGCCAGACATAACCAATTTAGCCTCCCGGTGATTTTGAAATGATTAACTTTGAATTTAATTGGATGAATATTTTTTTACCTCAGAGTCTGTGGTATAAAGAGTCAGCAAGTTGCATATAAATGCTTTAGTAGATTAAACAAATGTTAATAAATTTGAACATAAATTCATGACCTCATTTTCAGCGGCAAAAATGCTGACAGTTTCGCTGCACCCTCTCTATCCGTGGTACAAAAGTAAATTTTTCATTGTTCAGCTAAGCCTTGGTTAACGGACATCTTTTCGTAGCGGTCATCTGTTAACAACGAATATATGTAGCACCATCTTAAAGAAGACCCGTTAACTACAAATAAAGGTCATCTGCATATTTATATAAAAACGGTGTCTAATCAAATTTGGGCATCGACCATATTTGTTGCATAACTATGTGATCTTTTACAATTGCACAATCGCTCTGGAGAGGTTGCACTGCACATATTATATCCAGTTATTCGCCTGGAGAGTTCTGAGTTGGTTATTAGTGCGATTATAACTTCCAGTGAACTGTTTGAACAAACAGATAAGTTAAAGCCCCGTTAGCCCTTTGATGTTAAAATTGAAATGGTATTTTCTACCTAGAACGCAGACAATAAGTATTTTTTACATCTATAAGTGTCTTTATGACGCCATTATTTTGAATACTTATTTTATAACCGCATATTAAACCCTTCTCAGAAAGTCTGTATAATTCCGTAACAGTGAAGTTATATATTTATAGGAACAATCTCCAGGAATTAAATTGAGCTACGGTTATCCTAGATATTGACAGAACTATGGTTACCCAAGAACAAAATAAGAACTGTGGTTTAATTGTAATGTCTACGTTATGTCTTTCTGGCAAAGTGATTTATGGCTGGAATAACACAACTTTTATAAGGCTATGTTTAATGGTTGTTGTAAAATAGATAACAATGCCAAAGCATGGGACAGAACAATTCCAAGAACAAATCCCGAAATACGACGGACTGTAGTACCGTTTGACACGCAAGTAATAATGGTGAATACCAGTGCTTCAAAGTCACGTGTTTGTGTGTATTTGTACATCAATCATTGTGAGGACTGATTTTGGTCGTGAAATTATGTGCCAATTTTAAGGGTACTATTTACAAGGTTTTAGGGTTGGGGTTAGATCTCAATTAGTTGTCTATAAGTCATTGCCAGTCAATTCCTCCCCAAAAAGGGTTATTTAGGGACCTGGGGCACATTCCGATGACCGTCCTCGGACCGTTTTATGAGAAGATTGCATACAAAGTGAGGACCTGTTTTATAATGGAATTCCTCGGAAAGATAGTAAAACACACATGTGGGAGTGTGTGCGTGCGTGTGTGTGCGTGCTTGCGTGCGGGTGTGCGGGCGTCCGGTCCGGTATTACTATCATCCGGTTTTACAAGGGTTTAGGGTCAATTTATATGTCATTCGGTAGTGTATAGGCCTAAGTCATTGTCTGTAAGTCCCCACCCCAAAAGAGAGATTTAGGGGACCTGACTTATATATCGAGGTATACCTAGGAATGTTCAGGATCTAAATTATATACAAAGTGAGGTACATTTTATCATGGAAAACCTCGGTATATATATGTATACATACTACAGGTTATATTTTACTGATTATTTTTATATATTGGATAAACTAGGACACTTGCTGTCATGACATACATGTATAAAGTTACATATAGTTAATATCTAGTATATAGTTAAGATATGTGCTCTATGATACTATATTTTGTCTAAAGAACTAAATACAATCATCGTACAGTATTATAATAGAATCCATGCATGTGAATTTTTCTGATGTGATCAATAACACACAGCCTGCCTTTGGAGTGCCAGATGCGTTGTTGGTGGGATGTGTATATTTTGTAGATCTTGGCGAACAAACCAACATAGTACATAATAAAGCCTCAAGGATTTTTGTTTTGTTTTTTCGTTTGTAGCACCTACAGCCTGGGTAATAAGTCGACTTTTTTTTAAGGTAAACGTTGGAGAGAACCCCTTGGTGAAGTTTCTGGTAGAAAAATTTATATATTCCATAAGTCACTGGGAAGTTTCCTCATTTATATAATTGTTATTATTAATCGTCGTATCCATAATTCGCTAAATTCATAACAATGATATAAATATCGGCATACCCTGGGATGAAAATAAGCTTTTGATGGCTAGTATTCGTTCTGTCATTGCAGTAAAAAACTGTCGTTTGCTGTAATATTTGTCATGTTTGTCTGCAAAGAAGAATCAAATTGTGATTAGAACCAGAATTCCGTATTGTGATAAACAATAATATTACCAACAACGTGAAGTTCAGACGCCAGATTAAGGAGACAGTTCTGTTTTTGTTTCTATGGAAATATTTGCATCACTTATGTGTCATTTTACAGTCATTAATGTAACATTATACACAGAATGTTGCTCAATTATGCACATAGACTATTACTGGGTTGCCATTCCTTTGTGAACAGCAAGATTGCAAAATGTCTTAAAATGCAAATATCATAATACATAATGATGTACGAGGGCTTGCCTGGAGTTTCCCTACAACTGGAATCGACAGGTATAATTAAAAACAAATCACATAAATGAGAAACAAGAATACGTTTTATCTCTTATACAATGATATATATAATTTTTATAAACGTGCAGTCTTACAAACATGAAACAACAAAACCATTACTAACCGTTATCCGGGGCACATTATCGCGTTGTACGTATATTATAATTAGAATACTAGTGTATTCCACAAACAAATTTTACGCCATACCCCCTCTCCCCCCAAAATGACCTCATAAAAACGCATTAATTGTCATGGCAGCAACAAATACATGGCAGAAGCTCTCAACAAGAATCGTAACGAAAAACTAATTTCCCCCATAACATATTATCGCTTATTTTTCGAAATGTTGATAATACTAGTACAGTTAGTTGCCCAGATCCGAAGCACTTTTTAGATAAATGCTCGAAATACTATACGAACGATTTGCACAACTACTTTTACCCACAGGTGGCTGTATCACAAAAAAATCCCGTCACTGAGCTTATATTACTATCAAGGTGAAAAGCCTACTATATGTCTATATGCCAAACAATGTGGAACATCGCAACTCGTTGTTTCAGCATGAAATACGTGCGCTGAAGGAAAATAGCTACACATGTATCAAGCGATCTGATTGTCGGATATGTGTGTACAATAGTCTGTTCATTTCATGCCGACCAATCACATCGCTTGATACATCACTCGCGCTTGACTCAAAATGGCTTGCAGCGAAGTTAAATAACGAAAGGAACACAAGTTTACCGTTTCACAGTTATTAGATATAATTGAATGAGATTTTCGATAGGAATGAATATCTTATAGTTTATTTGAATGACATGTGTAGCAATTTTCCTTCAGCGCACATCTTTTATGCTGAAACAACGAGATGCAATGTTCCACATTGTTTGGCATATAGACATATAGTAGGCTTTTTACCTTGATAGTATACGTAAGCTCAGTGACGGGATTTTTGTGTGTGTGGCCCGAACACTGATACAGCCACCTGTGCTTTTACCATGTAAACATGTACTGTTATGGGTTAGTAGTAATTGCAACACCACCAACCACAACATTTCAATTAAAGAGTAAAGTTACTACTCAACTTTTTACTCAACTTTACTTTATTTTAACCACAATCATATAAAGGATACAATGGTATATAAATAAACAGCATACAAACAATGTACATGACGGTGAGAAAAAGTGAGAAAAATATTTTCAGTAGGTTATAAAGGTAAGGTTTGGGGAAGTATATCAGTCGTTAGTAGTACAAAAAAAGAAACTTAACATTCTGAAGTATTTCCAGCAAAGAATTTGAATTATACCTTTGTAATATACAGTAATTGAGCAGACAGAATATGTAAAGACATAAAAGTTAAATAATATTATTGTAAGCTCAATACCATTTTAGAAATTTAACTTTTACATTTATGTAAACAAAAATAGCTAAATATTGACTGATTTAAGCATAGCAATGTAAAAGAAACAACGCTGATTCAAGCACTAATAGCCTGGAATAAGAAGAAAGAAAAAGGACAAGAAGGAAATAATTGATTATGTGGTAATACATGTTAAGAACTTAACAACGAAATATAATATACATATTAACAAGATATCAAAATATATCCATGAAGAATATGAAAGTTTTTTATGACAAAACTATCGCTCAAACGGACATATACAATTTTTAGTCACATAACGTAACATTTTCAAAGGTACATACATGCACTGTGAAAATACATATTCGTTGATATTGCATTAGTTAGAATACAGTTATAATAAATTCTGGTGGAGTGATATAATGATAAAGTGAAATACTCATTTGCCCAACTTTTTTAAATAAATGCGTAATGCATTAGCACCATATATAGGCGTGGTTTACATCTTTCCAATCATGCACAAGGGATTGGTCTGTTATTGTAATAAGTTAATTGTTTTTTTAAGTACAAACTACGATTTTTATCGTCCTTTTATATTTAGATCTCTCGTTTTCAATATATGTGACAGAAGCGTCAAGTGGAGGAAATTATTCGTAAATGTTTTAGCCGGACAACTCCCAAATGACGTCATTTATCGAGGATGTTATTCTGATTTACCTAGAAACACCGGAATTATCTCGTGGCATCTGTAAATTATGTCAACAAGATCATTAGAAAAAGAGCTCGTTCGTATTTACCTTGTAATTATCTACTTACCGAAGCGTCAATTACTTCTGATTACCCGCTCTTACCAGCGTTTGTAGCTGTACTCCCCCAGAAGACAAGATAAAAAACTGTTAAAAGCAACATTCTACTCGCGTTCAATGAACATTTACTTGCGTGATTGATTAAGTTAAAACTTGTAATTAACTCAGCTCTCTTCATCTTTTTATCGTGATTCTGACATACTTTTTAGCTCACATGTCACAAAGTGACAGGGTGGGCTTTTCTGATCAGTCTTCGTCCGGCGTCGTGCGTCGTCAAACTTTACCTTGTGAACACACTAGGGGTCACATTTTTAGCTCAATTTTAGCAAAACTGGGTCAGAATATCGACAAAATATCGGGCGAGTTCGATATTTGGCCATTTGAGGTCAAACACTAGGTCACCAGGACCAAATAAGGGAAAACCTTGTAAACACTTTAGAAATCACTGTTTTAATTGTATCTTCATGAAACTTGGTCAGAATGTTTATTTCAATAATATGTAGGTCAAGTCTGATAATGGGTCATTTCCGGTCAAAAACTAGGTTGCTAGGGCAAATTGCTGGAAAACCTTGTGAACACTCTAGAAGTTACTGTTTTGATTGGATCATCATGAAACCTTGTCAAAATGTATGTCTTTATAATGTCTTGGACGAGATCGAACGTGGTCATCTTGATTCAAAAACTAGGTCGCTAGGTCAAATCTTATGAAAAACCATGTTAACACTGTAGATTTCACAATTATAATTGGATCTTCACCAAACTTTGTCAAATTGTTTGTTTAAATGAAATAATTGTCAAGTTACAAATATGGGTCATCTGGGGTTAATAACTAGGTCACCAGGTCAAATCTTAGGAAAACATTTTTAACACTGTCGATGTCAGTTTTGATTGGATTTTCACTAAACCATGTCAGAATGTTTGCCTCAATGATATGTGGGTCAAGATTGGATATGGGTCAGTCGGGGTCAAAAACTAGATCAATGGGTCAAAACAATGTTTTAATGAATGAACAGAGATTGTCATGTGAGCGATATAGGGCCATCTTGGTCCTCTTGTTTACGATAATGATAGGCTTTTAAAAACTGCAGAAAACCATTTAGCTTAGACGATTAAAATTTGAAAGGTTTATAATTTTCGAAGTAGGTTAAAAGTGAACAGGAAATGGAATATTCAAAACTGCGTCTGATTCACTCAGTATAGAAATAGGTTAGTGTGATCCATTCAGTACTGAAAAAAAGTTATTTGAATGTATCAATATTGACTAAAACGAAAAGAACAGTGGTATCAGTTTTTAAGAGTTTTCATAGCATATGATGTGACATCGCATAGTTAATGTAAAGTATTCACAAATCTTTAATCATTGGCCCTTTTGAAATACTATAGGCTGTGTATAATGTAACAACTAGTAAGATTATTTCAACATGGGCTAGCTAATTCAGGGCACAACGTACGTAGCCTCCATTACTCATTTTTAAAATTAAAACAAGTTTTTAATATATTCCTTAATTAAGCGAAAGTCCAATTGACCATTTTCTTACTTATTCATGACTTAAAGTCTGTATGTTATATGACTGTAAACGCTCAATCAAGGTTCATCTTGAACCAATAAATTGTCAAATTCTCCTTAGAAATCTTTGCGGCAGCCAATAATCGACAAAAACTATTGATGAACTACTACAGTACCAACTATCATAATGATCGCCTCTAATTGGGTTCTGTTATCTATTTGATTCATAAGTTAAGTTCAGTGACCATATATGTTCTCAATAATTGGTAAATTTTTTTGTCAGATTATAACATTGCTCTAATTCAAGACAAATGATTGCTATTCTTGTATCAGCGTGTCCTAACTAGTTTTACCTTCAGTTTGGCTTTCTTAAATCTAAACTTCGAGAATAGGATTTAACAACGAAACAATGCCCTGTCGCACCCTATAGGGATCCTTTCGAATATAGCTCCCCGAGTTAGCTCTATTCGGTGAATGACACTGTATACGCATATGTTTGCGAATATAGCTCCCCGGGCAGCTATATTCGAAAGGATCCCAATAGGGAGTGACAAAGTTCAAAGAAAAACGATTTTATAACACAGGTTGAAATTTTATACGGAATAAATAACTTTTGTTTTGGTTTACAGTCTAGTGGCAGGTGTAAGAATTTGTCGTACATGCATGAAATTATGATTGTGCTGGTAATATATGTATCCATTGACACGAAAGCGTTGAGCATAATGAAAATTATACGTGTTACTGTACATATTTATCATTTATTTGTCTTTTCTATTGTATCAACGGTGTACCGTATGTTTGTCTAATAATGTTCTATTCATCTGTTTTACAAAAATAAATCACATATTTGATAAGATTACTGTTATATCAGTGCAGTACAAGAACTTTACAAAATAACAACATTTATTTTATACTGTGTTTTGTAGTTAACGGCTCAAAACATACGGCAATGAATGTCTTTGGTAATTAGACCATTTATCGTCATGAATCTATACCAGCGAACATTATTTGTAAGGATTGTTTTCTTTAGATTATTGCAAATAACAAAGTTAATATATTCGTGCAATATTCAATATTGAGAGGTTGTTGCCCTAGAGAGATTAAATTGTTAATTAAATAGTGCAGTGAGAAAATTATGCTGCTGTTTAAAGGAGGTCGTTGTTCAAAAGAGGTTGTACTGTATACCTATAAACGTATGACCAATTTGCATACCTGCATTAGGACAGCAGATTTTAGAATTATAAAACCAATAGGAAAAAAGAAAAAAACTGATTAATCAAAAAGTGTTCTTGTTTTTTCTGCGGGTATGATCGGTAATGTTGTGGCTACTTGTTAGATAAGCATACTACGTGTATTTAACAATTGTATTAAAATTGATTTAAAACAAATCTTTTCATTGGTTCAATACTAGCAACATCGAATGTTATTAAATGTATTACAACATCTATATTATACAACTGTCAAAGACTGTTTACTTTCTTCTAATTTAAAGCCAGAGTTGGGATCCGTGATGTTCGTTTCTGATGCTCAATGCTTTCACCCTGGCCCACGACGTTCCCGATGATGTTCAGAAAGTCCGCAATTACCCATAATTTTATGTTTACCAAATTTGTTCTTGTAATTGATTATGATGCTTTTACGAAATTTTGCTTCAGCATCGGCTGTATTGTCTGGAATTTGGATTAGTTTCTCGCCTTATGTCAAAGCTCTTAATTATTCGATTTTGTCTTGACAGCGTAGACTTTCAGCTTCATAGAATTCTTTGAAGCCAGACGTAACCAATTTAGCCTCCCGGTGATTTTGAAATGATTAACTTTGAATTTAATTGGATGAAGATTTTTTACCTCAGAGTCTGTGGTATAAAGAGTCAGCAAGTTGCATATAAATGCTTTAGTAGATTATACAAATGTTAATAAATTTGAACATAAATTCATGACCTCATTTTCAGCGGCAAAAAAAATGCTGACAGTTTCGCTGCACCCCCTCTATCCGAGTACAAAAGTAAAATCTTCATTGTTCAGCTAAGCCTTGGTTAACGGACATCTGTTCGTAGCGGTCATCTGTTAACAGCGAATATATGTAGCACCATCTTAAAAAAGACGAGTTAACTACAAATAAAGGTCATCTGCATATTTATATAAGAACGGTGTCTAATCAAATTTGGGCATCGACCATATTTGTTGCATAACTATGTGATCTTTTACAATTGCACAATCGCTCTGGAGAGGTTGCACTGCACATATATATCCAGTTATGGAGAGTTCTGAGTTGGTTATTAGTGCGAGTATAACTCCCAGTGAACTGTTTGAACAAACAGATAGGTTAAAGCCCCGTTAGCCTTTTGATGTTAAAATTGAAATGGTATTTTCTACCTAGAACGCAGACAATAAGTATTTTTTACATCTATAAGTGTCTTTATGACACCATTATTTTGAATACTTATTTTATAACCGCATATTAAACCCTTCTCAGAAAGTCCGTATAATTCCGTAACAGTGAAGTTATATATTTATAGGAACACTCTCCTGGAATTAAATTGAGCTACGGTTATCCTAGATATTGACAGAACTATGGTTACCCAAGAACAAAATAAGAACTGTGGTTTAATTGTAATGTCTACGTTATGTCTTTCTGGCAAAGTGATTTATGGCTGGAATAACACAAATTTTATTAGGCTATGTTTAATGGTTGTAGTAAAATGGATAACAATGCCAAAGCATGGGACAGAACAATACCAAGAACAAATCCCGAAATACGACGGACTGTAGTACCGTTTGACACGCAAGTAATAATGGTGAATACCAGTGCTTCAAAGTCACGTGTTTGTGTGTTTTTGTACAGCAATCATTGTGAAGACTGATTTTGGTCGTGAAATTATGTGCCAATTTTAAGGATACTATTTACAAGGTTTTAGGGTTGGGGTTAGATCTCATTAGTTGTCTATAAGTCATTGCCAGTCAATTCCTCCCCCAAAAGGGTTATTTAGGGGACCTGAGGCACATTCCTCGGACCGTCCTCGGACCGTTTTATGAGAAGATTGCATACAAAGTGAGGACCTGTTTTATAACGGAATTCCTCGGAAAGATAGTAAAACACACACGTGTGTGTGTGTGGGTGAGTTTGTATACCTATCATGACGAGGTAAATTTTTGGTAGTGAAAATTTGTGACAATTCTAAGGGTAACATTTATAAGGTTTTAGGGTTAGGGTTAGATCTCAATTAGTTCTATATAAGGCATTGCCAGTCAATTCCCCCACCCAAAAAGGGAGATTTAGGGGATTTTAGGGGACCTGACTTACATACCGAGGTATACCTCGGTAAGATTTGTGTATAAATGGCATACAAAGTGAGGTACAGTTTATAATGGGAAACCTCGGTAAGATAGTTAAACAAGTTTGTGTGTGTGCGTGTGTGTGTGTGCGGGCGTCCGGTCCGGTATTACTATCATGACGAGGTAGATTTTAGGTTTTACAAGGGTTTAGGGTCAATTTATATGTCATTCGGTAGTGTATAGGCCTAAGTCATTGTCTGTAAATCCCCACCCCAAAAGAGAGATTTAGGGGACCTGACTTATATATCGAGGTATACCTAGGAATGTTCAGGATCTAAATTATATACAAAGTGAGGTACATTTTATCATGGAAAACCTCGGTATATATATGTATATATAATACAGGTTATATTTTACTGATTTTTTTTATATATTGGATAAACTAGGACACTTGCTGTCATGACATACATGTATATAGTTACATATAGTTAATATCTAGTATATAGTTAAGATATGTGCTCTATGATACTTTATTTTGTCAAAATAACTAAATACAATCATCATACAGTATTATAATAGAATCCATGCATGTGAATTTTTCTGATGTGATCAATAACACACCGCCTTCCTTTGGAGTGCCAGATGCGTTGTTGGTGGGATGTGTATATTTTGTAGATCATGCCGAACAAACCAACACAGTACATTATAAAGCCTCAAGGATTTTTGTTTTGTTTTTTCGTTTGTAGCACCTACAGACTGGGTAATAAGTCGACTTTTTTTAAAGGTAAACGTTGGAGAGAACCCCTTGGTGAAGTTTCTGGTAGGAAAATTTATATATTCCATAAGTCACTGGGAAGCTTCCTCATTTATATAATTGTTATTATTAATCGTCGTATCCATAATTCGCTAAATTCATAACAATGATATAAATATCGGCATACCCTGGGATGAAAATAAGCTTTTGATGGCTAGTATTCGTTCTGTCATTGCAGTAAAAAACTGTCGTTTGCTGTAATATTTGTCATGTTTGTCTGCAAAGAAGAATTAAGTTGTGATTAGAACCAGAATTCCGTATCGTGATAAACAGTAATATTACCAACAATTCCGTATCGTGATAAACAGTAATTTTACCAACAATTCCGTATCGTGATAAACAGTAATATTACCAACAATTCCGTATCGTGATAAACAGTAATATTACCAACAATTCCGTATCGTGATAAACAGTAATATTACCAACAATTCCGTATCGTGATAAACAGTAATATTACCAACAATTCCGTATCGTGATAAACAGTAATATTACCAACAATTCCGTATCGTGATAAACAGTAATATTACCAACAATTCCGTATCGTGATAAACAGTAATATTACCAACAATTCCGTATCGTGATAAACAGTAATATTACCAACAATTCAGTATTGTGATAAACAGTAATATTACCAACAATTCCGTATCGTGATAAACAGTAATATTACCAACAATTCCGTAACGTGATAAACAGTAATATTACCAACAATTCCGTATTGTGATAAACAGTAATACATGTATTACCAAGAACGTGAAGTTCAGATGCCAGGAGACTGAGTTCTGTTTTTGTTTCTATGGAAATATTTGCATCACTTATGTGTCATTTTACAGTGATTAATGTAACATTATACACAGAATGTTGCTCAATTATGCACATAGACTATTACTGGGTTGCCATTCCTTTGTGAACAGCAAGATTGCAAAATGTCTTAAAATGCAAATATCATAATACATAATGATGTACGAGGGCTTGCCTGGAGTTTCCCTACAACTGGAATCGACAGGTATAATTAAAAACAAATCACATAAATGAGAAACAAGAATACGTTTTATCTCTTATACAATGATATATATATAAACGTGCAGTCTTACAAACATGAAACAACAAAACCATTACTAACCGTTATCCGGGGCACATTATCGCGTTGTACGTATATTATAATTAGAATACTAGTGTATTCCACAAACAAATTTTACGCCATACCCCCCCCCCCCCCAAATGACCTCATAAAAACGCATTAATTGTCATGGCAGCAACAAATACATGGCAGAAGCTCTCAACAAGAATCGTGACGAAAAACTAATTTCCCCCATAACATATTATCGCTTATTTTTCGAAATGTTGATAATACTAGTACAGTTAGTTGCCCAGATCCGAAGCACTTTTTAGATAAATGCTCGAAATACTATACGAAAGATTTGCACAACTACTTTTACCCACAGGTGGCTGTATCACAAAAAAAATCCCGTCACTGAGCTTATATTACTATCAAGGTGAAAAGCCTACTATATGTCTATATGCCAAACAATGTGGAACATCGCAACTCGTTGTTTCAGCATGAAATACGTGCGCTGAAGGAAAATAGCTACACATGTATCAAGCGATCTGATTGTCGGATATGTGTGTACAATAGTCTGTTCATTTCATGCCGACCAATCACATCGCTTGATACATCACTCGCGCTTGACTCAAAATGGCTTGCAGCGAAGTTAAATAACGAAAGGAACACAAGTTTACCGTTTCACAGTTATTAGATGTAATTGAATGAGATTTTCGATAGGAATGAATATCTTATAGTTTATTTGAATGACATGTGTAGCAATTTTCCTTCAGCGCACATCTTTTATGCTGAAACAACGAGATGCAATGTTCCACATTGTTTGGCATATAGACATTTAGTAGGCTTTTTACCTTGATAGTATACGTAAGCTCAGTGACGGGATTTTTGTGTGTGTGGCCCGAACACTGATACAGCCACCTGTGCTTTTACCATGTAAACATGTACTGTTATGGGTTAGTAGTAATTGCAACACCACCAACCACAACATTTCAATTAAAGAGTAAAGTTACTACTCAACTTTTTACTCAACTTTACTTTATTTTAACCACAATCATATAAAGGATACAATGGTATATAAATAAACAGCATACAAACAATGTACATGACGGTGAGAAAAAGTGAGAAAAATATTTTCAGTAGGTTATAAAGGTAAGGTTTGGGGAAGTATATCAGTCGTTAGTAGTACAAAAAAAGAAACTTAACATTCTGAAGTATTTCCAGCAAAGAATTTGAATTATACCTTTGTAATATACAGTAATTGAGCAGACAGAATATGTAAAGACATAAAAGTTAAATAATATTATTGTAAGCTCAATACCATTTTAGAAATTTAACTTTTACATTTATGTAAACAAAAATAGCTAAATATTGACTGATTTAAGCATAGCAATGTAAAAGAAACAACGCTGATTCAAGCACTAATAGCCTGGAATTAGAAGAAAGAAAAAGGACAAGAAGGAAATCATTGATTATGTGGTAATACATGTTAAGAACTTAACAACGAAATATAATATACATATTAACAAGATATCAAAATATATCCATGAAGAATATGAAAGTTTTTATGACAAAACTATCGCTCAAACGGACATATACAATTTTTAGTCACATAACGTAACATTTTCAAAGGTACATACATGCACTGTGAAAATACATATTCGTTGATATTGCATTAGTTAGAATACAGTTATAATAAATTCTGGTGGAGTGATATAATGATAAAGTGAAATACTCATTTGCCCAACTTTTTTAAATAAATGCGTAATGCATTAGCACCATATATAGGCGTGGTTTACATCTTTCCAATCATGCACAAGGGATTGGCCTGTTATTGTAATAAGTTAATTGTTTTTTTAAGTACAAACTACGATTCTTATCGTCCTTTTATATTTAGATCTCTCGTTTTCAATATATGTGACAGAAGCGTCAAGTGGAGGAAATTATTCGTAAATGTTTTAGCCGGACAACTCCCAAATGACGTCATTTGTCGAGGATGTAATTCTGATTTACCTAGAAACACCGGAATTATCTCGTGGCATCTGTAAATTATGTCAACAAGATCATTAGAAAAAGAGCTCGTTCGTATTTACCTTGTAATTATCTACTTACCGAAGCGTCAATTACTTCTGATTACCCGTTCTTACCAGCGTTTAGCTGTACTCCCCCAGAAGACAAGATAAAAAACTGTTAAAAGCAACATTCTACTCGCGTTCAATGAACATTTACTTGCGTGATTGATTAAGTTAAAACTTGTAATTAACCCAGCTCTCTTCATCTTTTTATCGTGGTTCTGACATACTTTTTAGCTCACATGTCACAAAGTGACAGGGTGGGCTTTTCTGATCAGTCTTCGTGCGGCGTCGTGCGGCGTCAAACTTTATGTTGTGAACACACTAGGGGCCACATTTTTAGCTCAATTTTAGCAAAACTGGGTCAGAGTGTTAAAATCCTCAAAATCTCGGACAAGTTCGATATTTGGCCATTTGAGGTCAAAAACTAGGTCACCAGGACCAAATAAGGGAAAACCTTGTGAACACTTTAGAAATCAGTTTTGATTGTATCTTCATGAAACTTTGTCAGAATGTTTATAATAATATGTAGGTCAAGTCTGATAATGGGTCATTTCCGGCCAAAAACTAGGTTGCTTGGGTAAATTGCTGGAAAACCTTGTGAACACTCTAGAAGTCACTGTTTTGATTGGATCATCATGAAACCTTGTCAAAATGTTTGTCTTTATAATGTCTTGGACGAGTTTGAGCGTGGGTCATCTTGATTCAAAAACTAGGTCGCTAGGTCAAATCTTATGAAAAACCATGTTAACACTGTAGATTTCACAATTATAATTGGATCGTCACCAAACTTTGTCAAATTGTTTGTATAAATGACATAATTGTCAAGTACAAATATGGGTCATCTGGGGTTAATAACTAGGTCACCAGGTCAAATCTTAGGAAAACATTGTTAACACTGTAGATGTCACAGTTTTGATTGGATTTTCACTAAACCATGTCAGAATGTTTGCCCCAATAATATGTGGGTCAAGGTTGAATATGGGTCAGCCGGGGTAAAAAACTAAGTCACCAGGTCAAATATTAGGTAAAAATCTTGGCCAAACCTTGTCAGATTGTTCGTCTTAATTATATTAAGGACAAGTTCTAATATGGGTCACAGGGTCAAAAACTAGGTCACGAGGTCGAATATTAGGAAAACCTTATTAACACTGTAGATGTCGAATTTTGATTGTATCTTCACCAAACCTTATCAGAATGTTTGTCTTAATGATATGTAAGACAAATTAGAACATAGGTCATCTGGGGTCAAAATCTAGGTCACCGGTTCAAAACAATGTTTTAATGAATGAACAGTGATTGTCATGTGAGCGATATAGGGCCATCTTGGCCCTCTTGTATACGATAATAATAGGCTTTTAAAAACCGCAGAAAACCATTTAGCTCAGACGGTTAAAATTTGAAAGGTTTATAATTTTCGAAATAGGTCTACTCGCTATGTTAAAAGTGAACAGGAAATGGAATATTCAAAACTGCGTCTTATTAACTCAGTATAGAAAAAGGTTAGTGTGATCCATTCAGCACTGAAAAAAGCGATTTGAATGTATGAATATTGACTAAAACAAGAAGAACAGTGGTATATCAGTTTTAAGAGTTATCATAGCAAATGATGTGACAATATAGTCAATGTAAAGTATTCACACATTTTTAATTATTGGCGCTTTTAAAATTATATTGGCTGTGTGTAATGTAACAACTTGTAATATTATTTCAACATCGGCTAGCTAATTCAGGATACAACATGCGTTGCCTCCATTACTCATTTTTAAAATTAAAATAAGTTTACTTAATATATTCCTTAATTCAGCGGAAGCCCCACTGAACATGTTCTTACTTATTCATGACTAAAAGCCTGTATGTTATATAACTGTAAACGCTCAATCATGGTTCATCTTGAACCAATAAATTGTCAAATTCTCCTTAGAATCTTTGCGGCAGCCAATAATCGACAAAACCTATTGATGAACTAATACAGTACCAACTATCATAATGATCGCCTCTAACTGGGTTCTGTTATCCAATTGATTCTTAAGTTGAGTTCAGTGACCATATATGTTCCCAATAATTGGTAAAAAATGTTGTCAGATTATAACATTGCTCTACTTCAAGACAAACGATTACTATTCTTGTATCAGCGTGTCCTAACTAGTTTTACCTTCAGTTTGGTTTTCTTTAATATGATTTAACAACGAAACATTGCCCTGTCACACCCTATATGGATCCTTTCGAATATAGCTCCCCGAGTTAGCTCTATTCGGTAAATGACACTGTATAAACATATGTTTGCGAATATAGCTCCCCGGGCAGCTATATTCGAATGGATCCAAATAGGGTGTGACAATGTTCAAAGAAAAACGATTTTATAACACAGGTTGAAATTTTATACGGAATAAATAACTTTAATTTTGTTTTGGTTTACAGTCTAGTGTCAGGTGTAAGAATATGTCGTACATGCATGTAATTATGATTGTGCAGATAATATATGTATCCATTGACACGAAAGCGTTGAGCATAATGAAAATTATACGTGTTACTGTACATATTTATCATTTATTTGTCTTTTCTATTGTATCAACGGTGTACCGTATGTTTGTATAATGATGTTCTATTCTTCTGTTTTACAAAAATAAATCACAAATTTGATAAGATTACTGTTATATCAGTGCAGTACAAGAACTTTACAAAATAACAACATTCATTATATACTGTGTTTTGTAGTAAACGGCTCAAAGCATACGGCAATGTCGGAAATGAATGTCTTTGGTAATTGGAGCATTTATCGTCATGAATCTATACCAGCGAACATTATTTGGAAGGATTGTTTTCTTTAGATTATTGCAAATAACAAAGTTAATGTATTCGTACAATAGTCACCGTCTTATTATTTACTTCCCGATAAGATAATGGTAATATATGTCTACGACTCAATATTCGATGACATTAAACATTTGTTTTCTTGGCCTACTTCGAGGTCTGTGAAGGTCGAGTGTCAAAATTAATCACATTGAATCGCTGTATACAAAATTGTTTTTCTAAGATTTATGGAGTTTCGTCGTGAGATTATTGTTGCCAGATATTATATTGATATACGAAGACAATCATAACACCATCGTACTGTCTCACAAATAAGACATTTGTATGCTTCCATTATTCTTCAGACCACAATAGACTGCTTAACAAGACTTCACAGGAAAATTCAACTGAAAATACTGTTCTCAGTCTGGGTATTTAAGAGTACATGGGGAAATTGCAAGATCTATCGAACTATTACTGACAACAATTTATAAATTACAATGCATTATTCTTACAAGTGTGTTTTCGTAACTTGTCATATTTTAGAAATGTTGCAGTATTCGTATCTTTAATGTTACATAGACTTTGTAACTTAAAGACAAACAATCTCAGAGACATTACTTGGAATTATATCAACTTTGAGCTATGACGTACAAAATTAATTTCTGAATGTCAAAATGATTATCAAATCAAGTTAAGAGAAGCTTTTACTGAAAAAAGAAAACACATAATTTGGTTACAGATATTTAATTCTTTATTCAATAGACATTCATCGAAATAAACTTCGCAGTTTTGTTTTTAATACGTTAGTTCACGCTTCTGGATTTTTCGTCCGTCTGATCTAATAAAATTAATATACACCTACATCTTCACTAGTGGCCACAAGTCCATTCGAATGAAAATCATGAAAACATGAATCTCTACTGAACTTTTCTTGCGTACTTAAAGAATAGTTCATGAACTACGAATATGGCAGTACACGCACAATGACGAACCATTTTAATAAAATTGCTAGTTTTGAACGTCAGTTACTGCAGTATCCAAGCAGTGGCTTGTGAGCACAAGATGGCGGGTAGCAATAAACTGCTCCGCACTAAATATTTTGCCGCGTTCTGATTGGTCAAAATTAATACGTCTGGATCTAAAGCCTGCGGGTCCCTCCTACAATAGAGATGAAATGTTGAAAATGATCCTGGCTGATGGTGCAACATTAACCTCTGGTGATAAAAAGACAAATCACATTACATTTAATAAGAAACGTATACATACATGTATAACCCGACTTCACAACCGACTAAACTAACAAGCATTAGAACACTAGACAAACCTGGCGAAAATAATTGAAAGGAACTAGACTGATTGAAATCTTTATAAATAAATAGATGACCTTATGTTTCAGCTTCTTGCCCTCTCCCAGCATGCCCAATCCGCTCGAGGATACTAACAGACTAAACACAGTCGTTTATTTGAAATAACATCCAAATGACGTATACAAAATAATTTCTTGGCGCACAACATCCATTTACTGTTAATATACCGTCAAGCCTTTGAACAAAGGCCACTCTCTGGAATCTAATAAATGTGGCCTTTAGTGACAGGTGATCTTTATTCGGAGGTTATCTTGTTCTTAATACTAATAATCATTGATAGTTTTCAAAAGAATGATCTTTATTATGGTGCGAACTACACGTGACGCAAACATTAAGTTTAATGATTACAAAATGCAGTCAAACCTGTGTTAGTGGCCATCCAAATGGAGACTGTTTCTTGTGCCAGAGGAGGTTTTCATATCGGGGTTTTACTGCAAACATCTATTCATTTAAAGAGGTTTATAAAAATGCTTTTAAAAGTGTATCAGGTCAGCTTAAAACTGTATAATTTTAAATAGTTATCAACAAGAG